>JANHFR010006685.1:20450-33740 GCA_032468015.1 Mimophis mahfalensis | reverse complement strand
AACATATAGATAGATAGATAGATAGATAGATAGATAGATAGATAGATAGATAGATAGAGGTTTGTATTGTTTCATTTCCAAAGACCCACCCACAATTCCTTGGGTAGAACCTTTCTAACATATGTTCCCTCAGAAACTATTATGAAATAATTTAGCATAATTTGTTATACCATTTTTACATAGTTCTACAGCAATACACGTTTTTGTCACTGCCATACCTGATAACATTTGTATCCAAAGGAAAATACACAGACACAGACACACACAATTTCATGTAGTCATCTACAGTGGTAAATTTCTCACATCCCGGATAATGTGAAATTTAAAACATAAATACATTTCTTTATGATATAGATGGACCAGAAGTCTGAATGGGATTATAAATTCATACTTCAAAGTATATAATATTTTATCAATTGATTAATACAATGATTATGAAAGTTCTCAAGTATGATTATTTTGTTGACCCTATCCCTAGCTATCATTTTAATTGGGATGCTGTAATTGAATTAAATGTCTTCCACAAAGACTTCTTTCAAAAATGTGTAGTTTTAGGCATGCAATAGATACTGAACCAAAACATGCTGAATGAATTTAATCAAAACAGTAATGGTTGTTTTCTGCATGTCTTCTTGGAATCAGTTATCAAATGACATAATTTTAATTTATAAAACTGCTAATCTTAATACGTTCATTATATCTTTACTTACAGTAGCTTATCTGATGGATTCTTTACCTCAACTTATTTTTCTTGTAGTCAAAGCTGGTGGAATGAGAATTGTACAGAAGCATCCACATGCTCCAGATACCAAAGAAGACAAAGATAAAGATGACCAGGATTGGGAAAGTGGCACCAGGTGAAGTATTATCCATAAGACACATGAATTATAATCTGCATTATCCTGTTTCAGCTTTCATGTGAAACCAGATAGTGGTATAGAACAGGAAATATTATACTTAAAAAAAAAATTTCTTTCCCTTAGTCCAAGGCTTATCTACGACCCTATTTCAATAAACATAGTTGTTAGTAAAATGGGCTGAACTAGAAGTAAGAATAGGTAATGGGCATAGTCTGCTATTTAAAGTATTTTGGCCTCTTAATTTACCTGTCCACAGTAAATTGAGATTATGGAAGAGTTATGATGTGAGCAGTGATAGCATAATCAAAATCTTCCCCTTGCATACCCACAGTCAAATCGGATAACTGCAAAAGTTAAGGTGAGTTTGAAATGGTACAGCCTTCCGAAAGATTTACTAATGGGAGACATTATGTCCATCATTAGAAAGAAAGGCATGTGAATAGGTAAAGCAGCAGGAGATACAGAAAAAAAAACCTTGAAGCAATGTAAATACTCACAATACTCAAGGCACTCACGCTAGAGTGAAAGATACTCAATGCACTCACTCTAGAGCACAGAGATAGTGAAAGACTTTACAAATTAGGTTTGTAAATGGCTGGAGAACTTGTAGCTTTCTAGAAGGTATGAACTGTACTCAACAACTGCACACAGGGTGGCAAACGGTTAAAAGATGCTGGGATTGTACTTCTTCAACATTTGGAAAACCATAGATTTCTCGTAACTTGCTTTGTCGGAAAATACAAATAAAGTGAAGAAATAAGATCTACAATAGCATATAATCATCTAATTACTTTGTCTAAGAGGTTGAATATGAGCATTTATCTAAAGAATCTTACTGCAAATTGTTTGGCAGAAAATTTGACTAGGTGCATTTGTTTTCTTACATTTTACAGTCTTGCAGCCATATTAATGAAATTATGTCCACTGTAATAAAGTAGGAAAAATACGTACAAACAGAAAATATGACTTCCAACATGCCTTTCTTCTGTCGGTAAATGTTTAGTTGCTAAAAGTTTTACAGTGTATAAAACTGTATGAATGGGGCAACTTAGAAGCTGGTATAGAAAAAAAGAAATAGTTTAGGAGGAAAATGGCAGTTCATTAAGGAGGCAGAAGCTTGTAAGTTATTCTTTTTCTGATAGTAGTTAAATTATCCTTGACAAATGTCAAAAACCTAGCAGAACAGCATACTTTTCTTGAAACCTACTTGGGTGAAGGAAAGTTCCAACTGATTGCAGTTCTTCAATGAAATTTCTAACATTGTGCAGAATCATACATTAGCATGGTTGGTAAACATTAGCTTGGATACAGGCTAGCCAAGCTGTAACTTGCAGGTTTTATATTATACTAGCTGATAACCCAGTTTTGCAGGGGTATTTATGACAATTTATCCCAGCATGCCTTGCCCGATTTGCATGCCTTGCCTCTATTGACTGGAGAGCCTCTGATTTGCATGCTTGCCTGGTAACCGTCTGCACATGCTCAGTAGAGCTTGCCAGTGAAATGTCCATGGGGGTGTCCACTTTGGCACACTTTTTTGGGGACAAAGGCTGGTCAACTGCATTCCTGACATACACACACACCCGTGCTTGTCTCCGGAGTTCAAAGTAGGTGCCTGTGAAGTTTGGGCCATTTTGGTGCACGGGTGAATGACCCTATTTGGAACATATCCTCAAGGACCGACACCGAACACTTCTCTTTTATAGATATAGATTCCAGGTGTGTTACTTTTCTTGAAGTCTTAAGAGTCATTTAATAATATATCAAAAATAATTTAATGTGATTATTTTCCATCTATTAAGTCTTTTCTGAGGAAAGTCAAAGACCGTAATCTGCTGGGTTACCTTTAGTGACCAACCAGATGCTGCTGTAAAGTACTCAGATACTGGCTTAAGGCTGTTTTTTCTTCACTATATTTCAGTTTCAGTTTCTGCTGATAGCCATGATGCAACACTACTATTTCTTGCATTTAGCCATATTGGCAAATAGGCTCGGCTTTATCAGTTGACATTTACTAGTAGATAACAAGGGGAAAAATCAATATAAAAAATGTTCATTTAATCACGCGCTCAAAATATGAGGTATATATTTTCCTTTGTAATTCTGAGGAAAGTTAAAATTGTGCTAGATTAAGCAAACATCATTTTGGCCCAGTGCTGTACCTCTGATAATGGTCAATTCAAGTATTGTGAGGAAACTCATGAACAGTACAAAAATGCCTACAAACAGTTTGACCCAACGGTTTGAAATTATAGCGGAGCTGAAAAAATTGATTTATCATCCATGCCTGAGGTTATGGCTTGGTAGTCTGACCATACTTAAGACCACAGGAGCACTGCAACTCCCATTACCCACTTGTTTCCCCCGAATTTATGCCTTTTTGGCTGCCCTGCACATGGGCAGCCATAGCACCAGTGCTCATACTGAAGTAGAGGCCCTTCAGCAATCTGGTAATCAGTCACCCCCACTCTCTTCTATTTCTCAGGAACCCCTTAATTAGAATTGCTGAGAATACATATACTGTCCTGAGTCACTTTTTTTCAATGCTGTTGTAACTTTGAACAGTCACTAAACCAATGGTTGAAAGTCAAGGACTACCTGTACAAGTTGTCCAGTTACTTTGGCTTAAATTACTTTTCCTGCTTAGTTATAATAAATGAGAAGGACATTATATATTGCAGTGTCAATTTTTACAGAAATCTGTAAATGTATTTTTTAATTACAAGCTCTCCTCAGATGTAGCTTTTTATATTTTGAATTGTGGGTTACTTATGGGTTACTTGTTTAAATACAAAAAGAGGTTGCATCATTGAATATTATTTTTACTTCTGAATGATTGGGCAAGAAATAATTTTAGGTGATAATAGCTCCAAAGTCAAATTTGTCCTTCTCAAATGTTTTAGCCATGTTTTCATTCTCTTTCTCTCCTACATAAATGCTTACTTGAATTAAAAAAAAACAAAACATTTTTGCGTCAGTGCACTTGATTTCATTTGATGATTTTGAACAAAACGTCTGCTTTCACAGGCTTCCAGAATAATCTGCATTTATTGTTGACATTCAGTAGTATTGGGTCATGTTCTAAAAACCTAACATTTAATTACATTTTAAGAAAACAAGCAAGCTTCACTGCCTCAGTTTTTGTTTATTGATTGTCGCCTCAAGAATGTTCAAGGCTGTATTTGGTCCATATCTGGGTGATTGATGATGATGATGATGATGATGATGATGATGATGATGATGATGATTTTGCAGTTGATAGCACTCTTAGAAACCATGTCAGTTTGGACATAGAGTAATGAAAAATTGGATGTTCCCTGTAAATGAAGCGATGACAAAATCTGGGTTGCCTTCCCTGAAAAGTTGATCTCTCTCTCTCTCTCTCTCTCTTTCTCTCTCAGAAGTTTTGCTAAAACCAGATGGGGAAGTTAATGGCACCAAATAACACTTTCCCCGTGTATCAATATTAGCATTAACTTCAGGAGATCTGACAATTTTATAGTGAAAGTCTGAAATGTTCATTGGACTATATTCCAATGTATTCAGAGTGGTATCTAGCCCCAGCTGAATTTATAAAGCCCAAAATATATTTCAATTTTCTTCTGACTTGTTTTACGCTCATTTTTCATGATTAGTTCTAATAATTATGGGGCAATTTCTTCGTAAGTGCTGTTGAAATGAATCAGAGCTACACGACAGCCCACGAGATCACATGCACAGATTCCATTTATTTTAATGGCATTTGTGCTATGGATTATGACCATTGCACTTAATCATATTTTCATGGGTACGAGGCTGAGGCCTGATGTTATAGTGCTGGTTTTATGAAATACAGTAAAAAGGTAGATGTCAGCAATGTTTCACTAATGATTACCATTCCCCCAGCTCTTAGCTTAGAGGAAACAAGACTCTTTAATCCCTTTTGGAAGAGACATCTGCTATGGATTCTCCCTAATGGTCACCCGTCTGACAGTCAATCCATCATCCTCCCAGAACTGATTGCAAAGAGAAGTATGCATTTTAAGGAAGCTTTCTGAACCTTTTTTTTCTTCTTTCATTCCTATTCTCTTTACTCCCGTGCATCTTTATTGTAAGATGTCTGACCTTCTTTTCCATGCCACTTTGGGAGATTTTCTGTGTAGCAACAAGATAGAAATATTTTCAGTCAATAGGCAAGAGAAGATATTTCTGCTCTTAATATTTTTATAGCAGTCTTGATAAATGCAGTAGAAATTCCCTTAATTCATTTTCCTCCTTACCACTAGATCAAGTAACACTTAAAATCACTAAATATAGCAGCATTTAACAAAATAAAATAAGGTTTAATACATAGAGGCAGGAGATAAAGTAAGACAAAACATTTCCCATAAAATAGATGCCTGCCAAAAGTTTTTTTTTTTAAAGTTTACATTGAATCATTAAAAAAAAAAGTTTAGGCTTCATTGAAGGGGCTCTTTAATTGATGCATGGCTGTTGAGAAGGCTTTTTTCCTTGTCTTCATTTACCTGGGTGTTCCCCATTTTCTGTCAGATATTAGGGCATGGATAGATTTCTCTTGAATGAAATTATTGTATTTTATTGCATCTAACCTCTTATAGAACTTTGAATTGTGCCTACAAACAAAGTTAAAAATTAGCCCTTAAACATCATATGATCTTGCAAGCAAATGACCAGAGTTCTAGACACGGCACATTGTAATATCCTCATCTAAAGTGGTGTATTACTCTAAACTTACAGATTACATATAAAAATTCTGAAAGTTTATCAGCTCTAACATATGGTTATGCCTTGTAGCGTCTGAACTTCACAGTGAGAAAAACAGATGGCAATACTTGTGATGCCTCCTTTGATAAGTCAAATGTCATACATAGAGCACCACTCATTCTTGGTATGCTATACAGTTAAACAGCTGCTTTATATCCAGATTCCAGTTACTGTTAAATCAGCCCATCTTAGACTTTGCAAGAACACTTCTGTGATTTACTTACATTCAACAGTACAGGTAGTCTTGCCTTACGACCACAGTTGGACCCAGAATTTACGGTGCTAAGTGATGCAATTGTAACAGGAGATGCCACTTGACCACATTGCTTAGTGACTGCAAGCCTGGCAGTCTCAGTTGCCGTCATTGAGAATTGTCGGTCTTAAACAAGTACTACCCCCAATCTAAGTCATTTGGGTTTAGTCCTTCCCAAACCTCAGTAAGGCTCCAGCTCCCCCTTGTCCACCTATTTCTCCCCGTTTCTGCCATTTGACTACCCTGCACACTATTTTGAGGGGTAGCAAGCAACCTTAGGACCAAGCAGCTCTGTGACTGCTGATTTGGCAATTGACACTGGCTCAGAAGTAGACCTGGACTCGGTTGCTGACAATGTGCCAGCGGTGGCTGGGCACCCCATGAGCCAGCAAGAGCCAGCTGCTGATAGTGTGCCAGCAGGGGCCAGTCACCCCTCAAGCCAGCAGGAGATGGTGGGGGCTGACAGCAGTGGGGAGGAGCCCTTGGCTGATACAAGAGTGAGGCGTGTACTGAGCAAGTAGCTGCAGTGTCGGACATGCCGAAAGGGAAGAGGCTGGGCTGCAGCTGACCACTACTTGGGCTATACCCTAGAGTGGCTAAGAAGGGTGTGTCTGAGCCTTGTCCTTTGCAGAGAACAACCTTTGTAGAACTTGGTTGGAGAACTTTTGTGTTGTGAATTGGTTTGGACGGCTTCCAGTATTCCCTCATCGGCTCTTGGACTCATGCTTGGTACCTGTCTCCTTTGGATGTATGTCCTTTGACTCCCCTCTCGGTTCCCGTGGATTCTGTTTTAAGACCAGCTCTTCACTTTTAAACTGCTCAAAATGGTGGGGATTTGCTCCTTACTTCTTGATTTGGTTTCAGAGGGGAGGGGAACAGAACAGTGACTACTTTCGATGGTCCTAGGAAACTTCAGCCACTGCAGCCCAATCTCAGCCTTTAGTTACCCACTGTAAACTCCGAGTCTTTTATCACCCTGCTTTCTACTGCCCCAGCTGACCTTCAGCATTTTCTCGCTCATCCTGCTGACAAGGAGTGCCTAGCTTGGTTACCTGGTTGGGTTGGGCTTCAGCTGCAAAAAGAAAAAAGGGAAAAAACAAAGGCCAAAGCAACCTCAGAGCAACAGCAAACTGAATGCCCCTTTGCACAACATAGTGTGGTGCACCAAAACATCCGTTTGTGGAAAACTTACAGAGCGCAGTGCACCAAAAAGCCCAGTTCTGTTGAAAAGATAGTGGGTTTTTGTTGTGTTGTGTCGTTTTGTGGGGGGGGGAAATCTCACCTTGCCCAAGAGCTCTTTGCAAAGAGGCTTTCAACACTTCCTAGCGAATGCCCTATCAAGCTGGCAGCCTGCCAAAAGGAGAAGTTGTTGAGATTATCCACACAAGTTGAATAGAGTTGACTACTGGAACCATCATTCTCGGGTGGCTTATAAATTGAGTGGATGGGAGTCTGGATTCCACCAAAAGAGTCCTTCGGGAGAAGGGCAGCATATAAATTCAATAAATCTAAATCTAAATCTAAAAAAAAATCCCATAATAATTTTTTCAGTGTTGCAAAATGCATTAGAGAGATTATGAACTTTCAGTTCAGCAAGGTTTTTCCTGTTTTCATCAGGTTATCAACCCCTTAGAGAAAGGGGATGAGAATGTGAATTTTAAAAACTTTCAAATATATATGACTGTTTGGATTATACAGGTAATCCAACTTTCAACAATTCAATTAACAACTGTGTTACAACTGCACTGAGGAAAGTGTCTTACAACCTGTCCTCTCAGTTATGACCGTTGAAGTTTTCCCACGAACACCTGATCCAAAATCAGATGGTTGGTAGCCAGCATGCATTTATGACCGTTTCACAGTCCTGGATCATTTCTGACTTTTCCAGCTGGCTTCCAACAAGCAAAATCAATGGAAGAAGCCGGATTTGTTTAACGAGTGCAGTGATTTGCTTAACTACCATGGTGAAAAGTTCATAAAATTGGTCACTTAACAACTGCCTTACTTAAGCAATGGAAAGTCTTGTCATAATTGTGGCTGTAAATTGAGAACTAGCTGTACACCAAAAAGATGGATTTCAGAAAGTTAACAATGTATTAAGGGTCTAGCTTGATTTAGGATTATAGCTTTGATTTAATTAGAAGTAATTTGCTCAGAGAAAATGGGGTCTGTTTGGGGGTTTTATGATTGATGCCTGTACACCAGAGGGAGCTAGAGATTAAAAAAAGAGACTGGATCAGACTTCTCTAACAAAAGTTATTGTAATATTGTATGTTTTTTGCCAATCTCAATTCCATTTGTATGTCCATATCTTTCTCTGCATCACTGTTTTCCAGGGCTAAATCCCTTCAAACTAATTTCAGAATTACATTGCGGTTTGTTCTTGATCTGTTACTCTATTACAACATGCCCTGTCCATTTTATTGAGATTTTTTTCCCCAAAAAAGAAGTCCGTCATAACTTGAAACTAAATGATCACTAACAGATTGTTGTAAATTGAAGGCTACCTGTGTTCTGAAAACAGATACTGTTAACAACAAAATAAAATGGTTATTGTACTATAATTATTTTGCCTAATGCTTTTGTAAAGGTTCAGGAAAAAAATAACATCATACTGGTGTTAATATCAAAAACAATTACAAAGAATATGTGTATGTAAACAATATATACTATATAAAGACATGGCTTTACCCTTCAAGACAAGTATAGACAATTTCAGTAATTTATCACCTTCTCTAGCATTTCAACAAAATATCTCTTCTTTCCATATATCTTATTCTTACATATAAACAAATTTTAAAGCCTTGTCATTGTCCTAATCAGCAAAAGTCCATTAAGAGGAACCACCAGTTACAAATAGTTTAACCTTAGATCATTTTCAGATTTTCCTTTCCTTTTAACATAATAATTTATCCATTGCTACCTCCCACCTTTTTAATTCAGAATTTTAGTATTCATTCTATTATAATATTTATATATAGCCTTTATATATACCACCCAAATCACTCTGTGAGGGAGATAGTCTCTAATATTATACATTAATACACACATACATATATTTGTGTATGTTTGTATAATCTCGTCTTCCTATCTTATTTCTTATCTAGGTCTTCCCATATCTCATCTATTTTAAAGAAATCTTTACAATACCATCATTCAAACCTAGTTAAGAAAATTCCATTAAGAGCTATCAAAAATAAGAATCGTAATCTTGAATCCCTTCAAATAGTGTCCCACAAGTTGGTTTTTTAGCATTACCTTTTTGTCTTCTTCCAGAAACACTTTCACAAATTTAACATCTATATTTTAACCACAGTCAAATAAACCAACCTGGTTACTTCTTTTTACCTTGATCAAAAAAGGCAACTTCATATTCTTTCTTTTTGTTTTTAAAAATCTTGATATTTTCTCTCTTTATATAGTCTTTATATAAAAGCTGATTTCTTTACATTTTCTGTTTGGCTTTTCTCAGGAATTCCATTATAAATGTATTACATCACTTTTGTAAGTCCAAGATAAAAGAAGTTGTCCAAGTCATTCTTCTGATTTATTATTTTTGTGTTCCGTTTAGTTATTAAGATATGGGTCAGTTTCATTTGTAAATGCAGTGCAACATTTTTTCATATCATTCTTGTAACTTTTCATTTTTAAATCCAAATCCAAAATGGGGCAAATTCTTAGTTATCTTCCTTTTTATCTTCTCTTTCAATACCCTTGAATTTTTCAAAAGTTAAAATACTTTTCTCCATTATGTGTTTGTGGGTCTGTTCTCTTTTAATTACAGCCTTAAATTCTTTCTGGTGGCCTCTAATGTCCAGCCTTCTAAGTTTCCTATTATCATGGTTTTCTCTAATCTGCATCATTTTCCTAGTGGAACATTTGCTAGAGTCAAAATCTGCATATATATTTTAATAGGGTTTTAAACAATCCATTGGAAGGATTATTGTAATTAATTTCAAAGTGTTGTTTCCAATCCATCTGGCCCCTTAGTTCATTTCTGACATCAATGTTCAAATCACACTTTTGGTGTTTATTTCAGAATTTTTAAAAAAAATACTTACTTAAATTTACATACCTACAAACTTGCATGAAACTTATTTCGCTGAGATTGAAGTAAAAATCACCCAGTGTGATGAAACATGTCATTCTGAAGGTCCTTAATATCAAAAGTTAACAAGTAATTTTCTGAAGTGATTAAAATGGGATGTGGGTGAACCCAGTGTCCATTTGAAGACTCTGAAAAGTGGCTTGGGCGCAGCTGACTTTCTGTCAGCTTCAGAGTTCTAAAATCAACCAGAGCATTGTTTTACAGTCTTTTTGCAGAGAGTCTATATGGAGCATTAAGTAGGCAATCCTAGGACTTCCCATTTGTCCAGATAAAGATTTTGAGGTGCCAATCTATATCAATAAAAGAGAAGTGTTCGGTGTCTGAGTTTGTGGGTATGTCCTGAATAGGCTCTTCCACCCCTATACCAAACTGCCCCAAACTTGCCAGGCACATACCTCGCACTCTTTGTGCCTTTCCCCCACCCAAAAAAGGGTGCCAGAGTAGACACCCCCACCAACATTTCACAGCCAAGCTCTACTGAGCATGTGCAGACGGTTACCAGGCAAGGCATGCAAATCAGAGGCTCTCCAGCCAATAGAGTCAAGGCATGAAAATAGGGCAAAGAATGCTGGAAATTGTAGGCTGCACCGTTGTCATAAATACCCAGGCGAAACTGGGTTATCAGCTAGTATGTTCGTAAATTTGAAGATTTTGCAGGACACGAGGGCTACAAGAAGATTAATGAATTGTATCACTTTCCACTTTTAGTGTTTGCCAAATTATCTGTTGGGGGGAAAATCCAGGTTTTTTTTTATTCTCTTCTAGAAACTTCTAGTTTAACAAAATAGTTGATGCATGAAGCAGTCATATTTTTATCTAAACTTTTTAATAACCATGTTATTGTTTTATACAAAATGTCCAGCGTTTCAAGAATATTTTTGCAAATGCAAGGAAACTGCTTTCTGTACTTCTGTATGCCTAAATTTCAATGTCTTTTCCAAAATTTCAACATTCAATTGTTTTTGAGAATTCTTTGAAGTAGTAATGTACTCAAACAGCACAATGTCGTTACATGGCTTCTTACCAAATAGGCTTATTGGCCCTGCCCTGGGTAACATGAGTGGAAAACAGCTTGCTTGGGAATGATTGTAAATCTGCCTGCAGGGTAGTTTGGAGAGCAACATAAGAGATTATGTACCCACGTCAAATCCAAAACAAATCACTTAATTATGTTCTGTTTCTGTACTATCAAATCTGCCAACAACTTGTGGCAGCTTGCGGCTGACCACAAAACATATGTACTAAAAATAATTAAAACATCGCCAGAAAATAGTGTTTATTTGTATCAAAAGCATCATAATTAAAAGAAGGCATACTATATGACATAATATTTAAAATATAAAATACAGAATTAAAATATGTACAGATTAAGCAGATCTTGCCCAGAAACTAGCAACATTAATTGTATTCTGTCACGCTACCATGATGTACACTGATTGGGGCACAAATGGCAGATATACATATGTGGTGGTATCTGCATGTCACCACAGAAGGAACCAGATAGCCCCATTTGTTCAGAGTGTCTCTGGCTCTTGTCTGTAGTCTATACAATGATTTCCATACTTTCCAGCTTTCATCAGCCCCAACTGCCAACTCCTCCGTTGAGTCCATCAAGGGTTGGTTCATTGTAGCATGCCATAGATCCACTCTGCTTTCAAATTCTTCAGTCTTTGGTCAACCTGTTGTGGCTCGGCAGCCGATTCCGACTCCGAGGGAAACCTGGGCTGTCCAGCAGTTATCAGGAGCCTTCAGCTTCTGATAGAAGTGGAGAGGAGGCCCTGATTAATTCAAGGACACTCAGGCAATTGAGAAGGCAGCAACAACAGAAGGGACGAAGCCAAGCTACAGCTGACTGGTAGTTGGCCACACCCCATGGGAATTAAAAGGGGTGTGGTCGGAAACAGATTTCCGCAGAGAACAACTGAGAGATTTGGAGTATTGTGGTTTGCCTTGTTTCCATCGTGGTTTGCCTTGTATTCTAGTTTGGGTTTTCAGTCTCTCCAACAGGTCTCTGTGTTCATGTTTATCTGAGTTTGTGAATTATTACCTTTTATCAGGACATTTGGCGTTTTGCCAGGAAGAAGTGTGGAGGCCAGAGGCTTCTGGCCATTTGAAAACATTTGAACAAATAAAGTGTCTCTGCTTTTAGGAAAGAGTCTCAATCCGTGTGTTTGAGGTGTGGAACACAACACAACCTAAGAAAGCTTTTCCTGGATCCTATTTTCTGCTGAGCTGGTTGTAGGCCATAGATAGGCTGTTGTTTAGATATTGATGATTTGAGTCTCTGTATGCTGTTCCTTCTCTGCCAACAGCTGAGGTGGCAGTGCCAGCTAAATGGTAGAATTTAGCTAGAGGGGTAGATTTAAGGCTTCCAGTAATAATTCTGCTAATTTCATTCAGAGCAACATCTACTTTCCCAGCATGTACCAGACAGGGCAGGCATATTTGTCTGATGAGTAGCAAATGGCTCTTGTCTTAAGGACCCTTGGTTTGGCCCCCACATTAATTTCCTGAGGTTGTTATTTTGTCCACTGAGCTTCAGTTTAGTGTTGGTATAGTGCTGCTTGATGTTAGGGCCCTATCTAGAGTGACCTCTAAATATTAGGGCTGTGGCATTGCTCCCATAACATCCTTTTCCATATAATATGCAGCTTCCTAACAGCGTGCTTATTGCGAAGATGGAAGGCAAACACTTGAGGTTTTGCTGGATTTGGTCTTAAGTGGTTATCACAGTAGTATCGATCCAGCTTTACTAGGGCTTCAGTTAAACATCGTTCAACCACCTCAAATGTTTTTCCCTATACAGCCATTGCTCAATCATCAGCATACATATAGTTGTTAGTACTTTCAGGGAGCAGCTGATCATTATTGTCAATATGAAAAAGAGTTGGGGCCAATACACTATGCTGTGATAACCCTTTCCTTTGGTTCCTTCATCTACTTTGCCTTCCCCAAAACCTTACAAAAAACATATGGTTCTGAAGCTGACTCCTGATGATAGTTGTATGTTTAAAATCTTTACTTGTACCATAAGCTTTCTGATTCAGTCTTCTAAGATTAATCTATCTATATATATATATATAGAGAGAGAGAGAGAGGGTGGGGCCTCTAATACGTAACCAGGCCATAGCCAGGGCAAAAATGCCACCTTCCAATCAAAATGCAGAAATGGAGACCAATCAGCACACACCATCAGCAATGAACACAGTTAAAAAGACATCTCAAACTTTGCAGCATATTCATAACTTCAAAAAGGCCCGACAATGACAAGTTTGTGACCTTGTCGAAACGTAGCCAAAATCTTA
>JANHFR010006683.1:35298-47442 GCA_032468015.1 Mimophis mahfalensis | reverse complement strand
TTTTTCTGGAACTCCCTAGCTTTTTCCATGATCCAGCGTATGTTGGCAATTTGATCTCTGGTTCCTCTACCTCTTCGAAATCCTGCCTGTACTTCTGCAAGTTCTCGGTCTACATACTGTTGGAGCCTAGCTTGTAGGATTTTGAGCATAACTTTGCTAGCATGTGAAATGAGTGATAGATCTATTTCCCCTCAATTTTTCTTCTTGGTTATTCTTGGAACACAATTCTTCCCATCTGCCTCATTTCCATCCTCCCTTCTTTTCCTACATAAAAGCCTAGTCACTAGTGTCATTAAAGGCATCATTCTTAGTAAAAATTAGTAAAATTAGTAAAAAGATCATGTCAGCATAGAATGACAAAGACCCTACATGAGAGCCATTTTATTTAAATCATAACATGCTTTCAAAATATCACATACACTAGAGGATTTTTAGTATTCATCAGGTACAATTATTCCAAATTTATTCTCTTAAAGCAGGGGTTGGCAACCTTAAACAATCAAAGAGCCATTGGAACCCATTTCCCGCAGAAAACACCGGTAGCCACAAAATCCTTCCCGTGCCTATTTCCTGAGTGGCCACAAAACTAGCATATGTAGTTGAATTACACATTCTGTTTTCTTCTGAAACTTTTTTCTTGGATTTACCCTTGGTTGGCCTACTGGGAGTTAAAAAGCTCAATAAATCATGTGCTGGTGGGTGTCACACACATTGGCAGTTGTGGCACATATTTTGAGCAACAGGGATCTGCAGTAGAGGGATGAAGGCCACATGTGGCTCCAGAGTCATGGGTTGCTGACCTGTCTTTAGGGATTAGAGCAGGGGTGAGATTCTACTGGTTCAGACCAGTTCACACGAAGCAGGTGTTCACCAAACCAGTTGTTTCACCAGTTTAATCCCACCCCTGCATTAGGGACTGACTAGCTGCCATGCCAATACCAAGGGAATAAAAGAAATTCCTTGGTTATCTCAATTGAAAATGAAGCTTCTGAAACAGTTGCAAATCCAAGTCATCTTAATTCAGATTCTGAAACCTGGTGTTGAACCAATATACTGAGAAACTCCACATTTAATTCATTCAATTTCTCTGGTGATTGCATAATTGTAATTTTGACAAGAATTCTTAGAAGTGCTTAACTTAGCTGGTATTTCAGCTTGATCAGTTATAAGACTTTTGGATCACACTGCAAATTTTCTCTGACCTTGAACTTTTGAAAGTATGTTCTTGACCATGAGTTGACATGATGCAGAGGATTTTTGTAGAAACAAACATCTTATGAAATTGCTGCTTTGAAGGACTCGTGTATTTTGCTGTGGAGTTTAATAAACACACCACCATCCACTGTATGGTCAACAAAAGTTGTTGTTGTTAGTTTTGAAGTCGTGTCCGACCCATCGCGACCCCATGCACAATGTTCCTCCAGTTAGGTACCAACAAAAGCTGAAATGTTTTGCTTGTGTGCACTACAGAATCAGATTTAGAATTAACAGTGTTTCATCTTGCAAAATTAGGCAGTCTGATGTTCTCCAAAGCTTTAGCCTCAAGTTCTCTTCAGTCTCAATTGTTCCAGCAGTGACAAGGAATTATGGCACTTGTATTTCAAAATATGAGGATGGCATCTGGTTACCTACATCTGCATTGTTCTGCAAGCATCTTATTCAAGCAAATCTAACCTTTTAGGACTTGATAATGTTCAATTTTCTTTCTCATCAAATGTCCAGGCATCTAGTCATTTGTAGGATAGAAATGTTAACAACAAATGAATCTATTGTTAATGTACTCTCTCACTTAGGATTTTTAAAAACCAATTTCTCAGTTAATAGTATTCTTTTAATAAGTGAAATCACTTTTTCAGTCTGAGACTATTATCAGGCTGTTTCTCTTTTCACCAGAGGATGAATAATCTTATTCTGCAATTATTGCCAAGACACATTTGCAAATATTGTTAAAAATACCTAGAGTTCAGTAAAAAAGAACCTTCTGCTTTTAAGATTCCATATCCTTTTTATCATTAAATGTTTCAAGCTTCATATATCTTTAAAAGGTTGCATATTAAGCACAAATTTTGATGAGCTCCACAGTACTTTTCTAGCCTATGAATGCAAACTAGAACCTATCTCTATTAATTAAAGGGCCACATCTCTGTTCTATCATCATATCATTCTTAAGTTTTCAAAAAATGTTTAATAAACAGCATCCAAAAATCCAAGGCCCAACCATCTAGAAACAAGTTTTGTTTTTTTTTACAAAATGGAAGATTATGCAGAACATCTAAATGGAAAATCAAATTCCAGTTCTTCAGCTGCATTTTTTAAAAGGCAGTCATGAACTGTGAAAACATCCATACATTCAAGTAACATTATACCTTAGACAAGAAATAATTGACTATACATGCAAAACAAATGCTCAAAATTTACCTGAAACTTATTCACGACTATAATAAAAATGATGTTGCCTTTAAAAGAAAATTAATTCAGTCTGTAACTCCCAAAGAAAGTAGACAAAATAGAGGTTGCCTTTGTTTCTGATTGGAATGTTTTCATCCTATTACTATATGTTTAATGGACTTATGTTTTATGTATTCAACTTTTTTGTCAAGTTATTTCAGAAAGAATTGAATATAAGGTAGCAAATAAAACTACTACATCAATTTGTGTAGTCATCCATTTATGTATTTGGCACATTAAAATGTATTTAGGTATGGCAAAGCAATATGTATTGTCAACTTCAGCAATTATATTTAGTTTATTTATATACAGTATCACAGTTATACCCTGCCAGTCATATACAGACTTTCATTAGCAATCATATTATTGGAATAACACCTTTAATTTTCAGAAAGAAAAAGTAGCCTGTAAGTAGCAAGAGCATTCATGAAATTACATGATGATATTATAATACTTGAAAAGTTGTCAGTTCATAGCATTATCAAACCTTAAAATAAACCAAGTAGTTGTGTCTTTTAAAAGAAGAAATGTATCCAATTATTTAAATATAGTTTTACAGAAAAACACTTCCCATCCACCACTATTGTTTTACTTTTAGTCCTACAAATTGCAATTTAAAAAATCCAGGTATCTTTTTGTTACCCAAGGTAACAAATTCATGGATACCTTCATACAAATGGTGGTCATAATAAATTCAAATATTTAGAACATTTACTAGTGACAATTAAAATATCAATTATTGACTTATACAGAACAACGAAATAAGCAATTCCCTGCTGTCATGAATTACATTTTTAATATTGCTTAAAGCCAAACTGACCTATTTGATTAGAGAAATGATGTTTACTGATGACTGGAAACTCCTTATGGTCTTTTTGCATTAAAAAAGAAAAAATTGAACATATGTTCTATGGTTTTGACAATTAGAACAGATTATAGAAAGAATCATGATATAACTTTAGAGAAAGAAAGAAAGCTACAATTTTATGTACAATTACTGCAAAGTTCAGAAGCTATTTTTTTTTCTATTCTAATTTTCATCCCACCTTTTTTCTTTTTGCATTTAAGCTTTGTCTTTTATACTTTTTCCTTCTTACTCAATTTTAGTTTGTATTAATTTTTACTCATTTTTAAAACTTTCAATAACTTTATATTTTAGAAAAATTACAATTTCAGATGTAATGCTGTTCATTTGTCCTAATGTCAGAGGACAATCACTTAAATATGAGCCAGTGGTCTGAGGTAGCCACCAAAAAAGCCAATGCAGTTCCAGGCTACATTAATAAAAGAACAGAATCAAGACCACATGAAGTGTTAGTACCACTTTATAATACCTTAGTAAAGCCACATTTGGAATAGTGCATCCAGTTTTGGTTGCCATGATATAAAAAAGATGTTGAATCCAATGTGGGTTGATCGCTTGGACCATAGGTTTAATCTTCTGAGCTTTCAGATAAATGATACATTCTAGTAGAGTGAAGTTTCCTAAGGATGGGTTCCAGCATGAGTCCAAAAGCTTGGAAGATTAAACCTCTGGCCCCAGTGACGGACCCAGATTGGATCCTGTGATCCTTATCCTAGGACACACGTATTTGCCTTCATTCATAAAAGATGTTGAGACTCTATAAAATAGAGTGCTGAGAAGAGCAACAAAGATGATTAGGGGACTGGAAGCTAAAACATCAAGAATGGTTCAGAAATTGGGTCTATCTAGTTTAATGAAATGGAAGACTAGGGTGACGATAGCAGTGTTCCAATACCTTAGGGACAGCCACAAAGAAGAGGGGGTCAACCTAGTTTTAAAAACACCTGAAGGTAGGACAAGAATGGGTGGAAACTAATCAAGAAAAGAACCAACCTAGAAATAAGGAGAAATTTCCTGACAGTGAGAACTATTAAACAGTGGGACAGCTTGCCTTCAGAAGTTGTGGTGTTCCATCATCGGAGATGTTTAAGACGGGATTAGACAACCATATGTCTGAAATGGTATAGGATCTTCTGCTTGAGCAGGGGATTGGACTAGAGGACCTCCAAGGTTCCTTCCCACTCTTATTTCCAAACAATTCTACCAGCCTTTAGAAGAACTGGTATAATCATTTGACATTTTCAAAACCTAATATCATTTATATTGGGTTAATTATAATATATTGTAATGATCAACTCAAGACTCTATTGTATGAAAATGATTTTCCAGATCCATGTTAATTCAGTTTTAGAGCTGTTGTAGAACAGAAATCATCTTGGTCACACCTGCGGAAGGAAAAAGATGGGGAGAATATGACTCTTTTGGTCCTCCCGGATCTCCCAGAATCTTTTGATACTATCAACCGTGGTTACCTCTTGGATAGTGTGTCAATGTTGGGTTACAGGGATACCGTAGAATGGCGATTCTACTCCCACAAGGAAGGCTACTTTGAAAACATGATCTTTGGGAGTATTCTTTTGTCTCATTGGGATTGGGTGACAGGGTGTGTCCTTCAGGAATCCATTTTATTGCCCATGCTCTTTAACACATACATGAACCCATTGAGAAGCGTAATTCAGGGATGTGGCCTAAACTCCATCAACATGCAGCAAATGGGAAATGAGCTTAGGGTAAGTGTCAATATTTTACCAAGGGAGTATGAATCGATGCTGGAAATTAGGTATTTGCTTTCAGCTACTGAATTCTACAAGGTAGGCAAATCTTATAGGAACATCTTATGTATCATGAGTTACATAAATATATGAACACTAATAACATAGTATATTTAAGCAGACAACTGAAATCCATACCCAGGGTAACTTACAACAGACTTTCCAAACTTCTTGCTGGCAACACAAATAAGATGGAATCATTGGTATTTTTTTTCTTTGTATACAGACACAAGAAGATGTTTTAATTCTTGCATGAGTTTTTGAAGGGACACTATCCTGCTGTTTCATACCTGTACAAGAATTTAATAAATCAATGATCCATAATACAGCCAAGGACCATACAGCACAGTACATAAGCATTTTAAAATGAAGTTATTTAGATCCATATTTGCTCTCAATTAATGTTTCCTATGACATACTGTTTAACATATATATTAATCTCTATCTGCCATTATTGTTTTCCTTTTTTCTTATGAAGTTCAATAGATCTTATATAAACAATGAAGACCACTGAAAATTCTGTGCCCATTATAATCCTCCCTCTCTCAAATCACTTAAGGATAATTAGTTTTTTATTTTACACAATGAAATAATTGGATCCACAGCAATATCCTTATTAACAAAATTGAAATTATTTTGAGCATTTATCATTTCTATACTGAAAACTCTTTTAAAATGATACAGCTATACAACAAAGAAAATGTATCAGAATATAAGCAATGACAAAGATGGAAAACTTTGCACAGACACAAATTTCCATCTACTTATTTTTATAAAAGAAGCCTAAAGAATTCATCAAAAAGAATCAGACAAATTTTAAATGGTAAGAAACTGGAGACTATGTGAATGTTCTCATCATGTGATTAAACAATAGACATGAAGGTATAAAAGAAAAAAATATTAGTATTTGAAAACAAAATAGAAAAAGGCAGCATTATGTAGGACAGTATTAAAACAATTTAATTCTGAATTTCTGATAAAAAGAGGAATGCACTTCTTTAAAGTTGGTTTTAAGATGCTGTCCTGATGTGGCGCCCCTAGGTATATATTTCATTTTCTTGCCAAAAACAGAGTGTCCCGTTATTACTTCTTAATACTGGGTTTACTCCGACATGTACAAGCGATACATAAGGGCCACAATGAGAGCTGCTATTGCTGGAATCACCCAGTTGCTCCATGAACTGGAAAACAAACAAAACCAAAACATTATTTTCATATTAAACCCACTAGTTACAAAATGTTTCAGAAGTATATTCATTTACAGATTGTCCTCATTTAACTACAGGTTACTTAATGACCATTTTAAGTTACAATACTCTCAAAATAAGTTACTTATGACCTTCAAAGTTACAACTGCCACACTACATCCCGCATTTCAAGTGTGTGGCAACCAGTTCACTTTATGACTGCAGAATACTATGGTCACGTGGCCATGATTGCAACTTTTCTTTTTCCTGTTTTCTAGCAGAAAATGGCAAAAATTACCCATCAGAGATGCTGGATTTGCTTAACTGGATTTACTTAATGACCATGTGTTTACTTAATGACCCTGGTGACTTGCTTTACAACCATCATAAAACAGTCATAATAGCAAGACAGATCACACAGTGACCTGCTTAATGACTGCAATGACTTACAACCCAAATTGTGGGCCCAATTGCAGTAGTTAAAACAAGGACTACCTCTATTTTCAATAGTGATTCTGAACACAGGAATACATTAACATGTTACCACATGGCAAGCAGTGAGACAATCTGCTTGGTAGTAAAAAAAAAATGCTTTACACAATGATATTGAGTAAACATAATTAAGACTGTGTGTGTCCCAAGAGTAGGTAGCCTTCTTGAGTTGAACTATATCACAGGCGGAAATGAAATGCAAAATAACAACAATTCGGGTTTTTTAGTTAAAGGTGACCACAAAAGTATTCTTAGATATAGCCTGACTTAAGAGATGTCTTCTGTTTAACAATCTGAGCTGTTCAGGAAGATACAAGCCCAATACATTCCTTTGTACTCTTGCAACTGTTTATCTCTTAAAACATATCCAACATATATAGGAGATTCCAAAAGGATTAGTGAACGCTTCAGGAGGAATGATCAATATTCATCCCTGGACTGCAGCCATAAAGGATACTTAAAGCATACTAGGTTTAAGTATTCCTCTTAGTTTTCCAAATATGATGATACATCATACCTGAAGATAATAGGATATACTAATGAACCATTTGCTATGGAAACCAACTTAGTTACATAATAAAAGCATTCATACTTAAGAAATAAGATAAATTATTACATATGAATTATATAAAGAAATCCCATCTATAGTAACAGTTAGCAAAAAGCAATTCTGCCCACCCATTATTATCCCAATCTATTCTTAATAGAACTCGTGTTAGATTATAAAAAAATATTAGAACACAGTACTATCAAATTTCAAATTGAATAAAAATTGTACCTGGCATTAGATTCAACAGTGGTAATGTAAGGGCCCTGAAAGACAAAGACATTTAATTACAGACCTTAAATGATTTCTCCTTCTTAATAGAAAAAGAGCTAATACAATGACTGAGGTCATTTTTCTCCTGGGATTCTTCAAATTAGCCCCAAGTGTACTATTGTACCTTGTCCTACCTATTTTGAGATATCATTAAATATTAGTGCTCCCTTGTTAGTTAGAATTGTTAGAATACTGACTGATTCACTGAATTCTAGAGCATTTTAAATGGGATCCAAACTCCACACAAACAAATTAAATGTATGAATTACACTGTGTTTTTAGGAGTTCCATTTGGAGCATTTTACCCATGAAATTGGTCACACAATTCCCCAAACATTCAGTTGGGTTGCTAAACTGCCTGTTTACTTAGATAAATGATTAACATTAAGTACTACATGTGCATTCCATTTTTCTTCAGAATAGAAAAAGCTGGTAGAGGCACTATAAAGAATGCTTGGCAATAAAGATCAATTATCCAACTTTTATTACAAAGTTTAAGCATTCACAGGGAACCAACCAACTAAAAGAACCATTCATTTTTGCTCATAAAACAGATAATAAAACATTTTTATATATATGAACATTTTGGAGACTACTCAGTATTGACATGACCACTTTATTGCTGAAAACTGGGGAATCTGTACATTAATTCAAATATTCTGAACATGCCCAATATTACCATATTTTTGTTTGAAATCTCCATTTTCAACCAATACATGTTATTGCTTCTATTAAGGCATGAGGAATTATGATTCTTCATACAAACCCACTAGCCAAGGAAATCATACCTCAATCAATATCCAATTGCAAAAATGGATTGCTGATAAACACCGTTTGCTGACAGATCAATTAATAGTATTTTTCATCACCCAGACTGAGTAGAAGAATTTTGAGCAAGCTGTATGATAGAAATTCACACCGTTTCCCCCTTTAGATTTATATTATTTATGGATTATTGATATTATTGTTAATTCAGATGATACAATTTATATTCTGTATATTAAAAGCTAATTTGATAATGCTTGAATAAAAAGCAGTTATTGCTATTTAGCACTATTATTTTTGATTATCTGGACTTAACAACACCCTTCCTCAAACATTTTTGCCAAGTCAGAGCTCGCTTTTCTGACATATGCCCAAGCACTTTTTCTGAGGCAAGTTCTATGGTTACTTTAACCTTACCTGAACAACAAGATTCAGTAAATATACCTTAATACGCACAATATTTTTTTTTTACACTTTGCTCAACATTGTTAACTCCAAAAGTGTATATAGTCCAATGGGCAGTTGGCTTTGACTAATTTTTACTGAAACATACTATCTACTCTAACAGTCTACCTGGTATAATTTAGGGGAAAATAGCTTTGACAATATTACCTCTACAAAGTTTGAAGAACAGAAACTAGGAGGCTGTGAATTAAGCAAGTTGGGTGACTTTGGACCAGTCACGTCCTCTCATCCTTAAGCAGAGCATTATGGCAAGCCATTTCTGAGAAATCTCAGAAAGAAAATTGCAGGGACCACCCCGGGCATTTATAAGGAATTAAAAAAAAATAGTCTGCAATCATAAACTTTAGGGTTCTATCCATAATATCTCCAAATAAATGATTTGTGGTATAATCTTTAATGGTGCCCTGCTCAAGGTTCTCTGGGGCTATTAGCTAATAGACCAATTGCAGTTAATTCTACATCATGGGGTAACACAAGACTGACTCACTGAGACAATGTTAAGTCCATACATACTGATTAACAATCTAGTGACTATCCTATAGAATGCATAAAAGAATATCTGTTCAAGTACTGATATTCACCTAAACTCTTGGAAATAATCCCACCAATATAATGAACAGCCCTTCTCAACCCCACCCCAACCCTCAAAAAACTGAGATAAAAAGATATTGCACTAGAAAATATTTCACTAGGCTGAAGCTGAGTTCTGTCAACCTCCCCAAAATCTGGGATTCCTTTAAGAAAACGTAGTAGCCATAGTTGTGTTTAGTATTTATTTAAAATGTTATGATGAAATGGGATTTGAAATTTGAAAGAGAAATGCTTACCGTTGGTTTTTCAACTTTTTCCCAATCATCCTGAAAGATATAAAACATTTCATTTTGTTAGAAATATATAGCTAATCCATTCATGAATCACCCTTGGTTACCTCTTCAAGAGATAAATCATTATCTTTTCTTTAAAAAAATTAGACAAGTGTTTACAGCACAGCACTGAGCATAGCATAGCACAGCTTGAATTGCAGCAATTGCAGCAATGACAGAATGACATGCAAGGTGGTATTAAAAGAATTAACGTGTACAAAATCATGGTGGAATACCATGGTTATGGCGGAATATAATAGTTTTCCACTATTTCCACTATGGTGGAATACCATACTTTTGCACATATTTTCTACTGCCTTTGTAACTGCAAAAACAGGAACAGGTATTATTTTGGAAGGTAGAGTGCTGAGATATCATTTTAATAGGGGCAGTTAAAATTAATTTTAGTACAGAATTAGGCAGGTGCTGTATATATACCAAACCTGTACTTTTCCATGGAGAACCATTAATCAGCAGGAAGGCCCATTTACAAAGAACATAGAATAAACAAATCAAAACATACATCAGTTTTACCTTTGTTAATTATTAACTTTATTTACATTTTCCTGGGGGAGCCCTGCAATTTTGAAATAAACAGACCACAGTATTGAACCTTAGGATTAATAAACCTAACAACATAACATGAGTAATAGGAGGGCATTGCTCATTAATAATGTCCCTTTTTCTTTCCTGAGCCAGGCTTATTATTGGAATTTATAATATTTCATAATATATTTTGAATGTAAAAGTACGATATAAAATATATTATAAAATATAATACCTCAATCATTGCACTTTAGCTGAAATGCATTATCCAATTGTGCCAGCTTTTGCATCCTGAAAATTACTTTGAACAATTATTGTAATTCTTGATAACAGGCTACATAGTGAACTGGGTAGTACAAAAATATCTGGTTACAGAAAAACATTTTCAACAATTCTAACTTATTAGCTTTTACGAAAATATGAAAACTACAGGTAGTCCTCAACTTACGACAAAAGAACCCAAAATTACTGTTGCTAAGCAATATAGTCCTTAAGTGAATTTACAACTTTTTTGCCACATTTGTTAAGTGAATCACTGCAATTGTGAAGTTAGTAACAGGGTTGTTATGCTAATCTGGCTTCGGCATTGACTTTGCTTGTCAGAAGGTTGGAAAGGTGATCACATGACTCCAGGGCACTGCAGCCATCATATCTATGAATCAGTTGCCAAATGTCTGATTTTGATCACCTGATTATGCAACAGTTGTAAATATGAAAAATTGTCATTTTTTCCCAGTGCTGCTGTAAACTTGAAGTGTCACTAAATGAACAGTTGTAAGTCGAGAATTACCTGTATAACAACATGTAATATCCGTGCTTTTTGTACTTACTGGATGAAGCTCCCCTATAATAAAAGTTTCTGACAATGACCGGGCATCTGTAGAATGTCCAACATCTTCAAAACTTTCTGTTGCATCTCCGCCTGCTTGTTCCCTTAGGACTTCTTCTCCACCAGGATGCTGTTAAATAGAAGAAAGCATGAAGACTTCAATATATATACTTTAGAATCAATAAACGTTGCTGTAACTTGCACTATGCAAACTGATCTATTTTTAGCATAATTTAGCATCCTAGTTTTTTTAATGTACAATCTGAAAATAAAGTTCATTTTTCCTGTTCACTAATCAACTTTGATCTTTTTTCATAGTTCAACACCATAGCGTTATAACTCCTACAATTATGGTAAATAAATTTAAACTTCCGGTTAGCCAAGCCATTATTTAGCCTCTGGATTTATTCATTCAATTTATGTCCACTGCAATTAAGGAGAATCTTGGTGGTTTGCAATTCATCAATAAACAACAGAATAAAATCTCTGCAGTCCAATAAATAAAAATAGCAATAATAAGGTAAGGCAACATAATAAAACATAATACAGAGATAAAATGAAGATAAGCAGACAGCAGTTAATACATAAGCCATTACAAAGCAAATAAAATCAGTCAGAATACTTCATATTCCTAGTGCTCTATCAAATAATTCTGCTTTTAATAATTTGCAGAAAATTAGCAACATGGAAGCTGATAAAATTCTCAGGGTGAAGTTATTCTAGCAGGGGCAAAGCAACAGAAAAGCAGTTTCTGGGTGTTCCATCTACCTTATTTCAGAGAGAAGTAAATTAGCAATCTCTCAATAACAGATCTTTCCTAGCACATATTGGTTACCTGGCCCCAAACCGTACTTAAAGATCATCCTGCAAGTATCTCAGTATCAAGCCAGATTGAGCTTAACTGTTAAAACTAACATACTGAACTGCTGAATATTTAGAAGCATATGAAGAGGTTAATGTTAATGTTAATGTTTATTGAACTTGTATACTGCCCTTCTCCCGAGGGACTCAGGGTGGTGAACAATAAAAAGCAAGTAATACAAATATAAAATGATTAAATAAATGGGTTCAATAAAAATAGCAAGATAACCA
>JANHFR010006679.1:43062-53926 GCA_032468015.1 Mimophis mahfalensis | reverse complement strand
AAGCAGGTGAGTAGGCTGGGCGAGAGGGGGCAGAAGGAATAAGGAGGGCCGGTCGGAGCGGGAGTCGCAGGGCTTCGCCTGCTGGCCTCGGCTGGGAGAGAAATTCGTCAACCGGCGGCCCTTCCAGGTTGAGACCAGTTTTGGAAGTGAGGTCGTCTGGCGGTAGGAAGGTGAGGAACATCCCCACAAAGGTGGCATCCAAGAGGCTCCCACCATCACCACCACCTCCTTTTTGTGGAATTGGGAAAGGTACAGAAATATCAGTTGAGTAAAGCAAAATAACTAGGTTTCTTTCAGGTGTTTTGCACTGAGGGTGAGGAAGAGTGATTCCCCTAAGAGGCAGCTACATTTAAATGGTTTTTGCAGTCAAGTTTTTTTAAAAAATTCTTTTGTAAGATTTAGTCGTGCTTCAGACTCATTTTGTAGGGATTTCAAGGGATAGGCATCTTTTTTTTTAAAAAAAAAAATCGGGCTGCCAGAGGCTTTTTTTTTTTTTTTTTTAACATTAAATCTGTGCTTATTTGGAACATTCTGAAAAGTGAAAAGCTGGACTTCATCTCTATTCCTGCTTTTGAAACTACATTGAATTAAAAGTAAAATATTTAATGTGAAACTGACACCACAAAGATAAAACAGATGATGGCATCAGCATTTGTGCATAAAACCTTTTCGCTCACAGATATTCTAAGTCTGTCTCTTTTTGTGACTTGGAAATAAGTTTTATCCAATGAGTGTGAGTTTACTTGATATTATAAGATTTGCTTGTATGATTTATTTCTTTATCTGTATAAAGAATTAGTGTTTTAGATCAGTTAATAGGGTGGTAAACATGCAACCGCAACTGGCCATTTTTATTAATTCCCCATGGTTTTCTCTGACTAGACTACTGAAATTTGGCAGAACAGTTGCTGAAAAAATAGTTGTGAAAGTTGTAAATATGTGCAAATCACAAAAATTAAATGTACAGGGTGTCTAAAATGGGCTTAATTTATTTTAAAATGCAGAGAAAAAATAGGTTTTTTCCCCTCATTGGAAAATGATGCAAAATTATTTTACATGTGTTGTGTCTGTATAGGTTTTTAGTTCATCACCAAACCCATTCCTACCCAAAATATGTCAGTTTTAATTATCTTCCATTGCTATAGCGGAATTTATTTAGTCTACATCTTAAATGTTACTGCAATGTCCCTTCCAAGATTTTATATTTTATATTCAAGATTTTTCCCAATAGTGTCCTGATAAATTTACTATGTTCCACTTAGCACCATTTATTATTTTCAGTTGCCTTAATGTGTCTTGAAGTCTTCTAATATTGACAGATTGTTTCCTTCTTAAAAGTATTTAATATTCAATTTTTTAAATATTCAACTTAAAAATTCAATTTGATTTGGTTTATTTTCAGTTAACAATCCTGAAACTTTATGTTTATAGGAATAATCATGAATGTATTATATCCTAGATCTGAATACAGTTTTTCCCAGATCACTTTAAAACCAGTTTTATCATTTGTTATCATTTGGGTTATTAGTTTAGAACAATCTATTTTTTCAGGCTTAGCTGTACCAAAATGCTCCCTCATTTAAGCACTCAAATGCCATAGACTTATCTAGTAATACTGCATCTGATAAAGTAATTGTGTGCTAGAATTGACCAGATAACGTATTCATGTATGGATATCTTAGGTTGTCTTTTTAATGAAATATGTGCAAATTGTTTTATATGTTACTTACAATGAATTCTGATGTATAAATATTTTGTAAATTCTCATATTTAAATCTCTAATAATGCACACTGTGGATTATGCCTGGAAAAATGTTTCAGAAATTGAATATGCCTTAAGACTGGTGATAAGGACAATTGAGTGATAAGGACAATGAAAATTGGTGATAAAGACAATTAAGATTAAGATAGCTGAGGTTGAGTCTCAGCATGATAGAAGACTCTGGTATTTTTTTTCCCTCTGGAGATTAGAAACGTTACTGAGTTGGATAGGGTGCCCTTTCTGTAAATGAGTATTTGATAATCGGGGGATGCTTCTAGTTTCATTCCAACCAGTAGAAACTTTGTAGCAAAGATTTCATTTTTCTGACCAATTTATCAGTTCTGATTCCTTCTGGATACAGATACATAATATGTTTTGTACACTGTTAACCTGAAGACTAGATAATGAGTTTGGTGTATTTAGGACTATTCTTGCGGTAGTTCCTGAAATTTCAAATGTAGGACAGATGTCCTAGCATTGCATTTGTTAAGGAGTCACTTACTACATGGCTATTTGAGACAGAACTGTTTGTGCATTTCTTTCACATAGCTTTTACACTAAGTGTGGCTAGTTAAAGCTGTCTGATTGCTCAAGCATTTGGTGAGCTAGGTTTTCTGATTTGGTTCACAGTTGTCATTCTATAGCTTAGTTCTTAAAACTGCTTATAATTTTAAATACATTATTTCATTTATTGAACTTTTTTAACCATATAATTTTTGACATTAAAATTGGAAGTTATTTTTTAACAATGGGTTAAAATTACAGAAATATCTATATTGTAGAATGCTCATAAAAGTCTCATACATAGACTGCTGCACATTTTAATGTAATCTACAGATCAAAGCTCATACTTTTCTTTTTTATAAAACTTTTAGCCCCTCCCACCTCCAATCTTCTTTTTGTATATTGTCCATTTCCTGCTAATCTCACATTTTAAAAAGAAAATTGGGAATAGAGAATGATCTCTGTTGCTATAATTGCAACATCTTTCTACATTATGTGGCTGAAGGTGAAACAAATGTCAAGAATAACATATGGAAATATTCGTACCTTAAAAAGAGATACCTTTGGGTACATTTTGGGTAGTATTAAGAAAGCATGTTGAGACTTTTACATGTAGCTGTCATGTGTGGACTTCTGTGAAATGTAGAATTGTACCACAGAATATAAATTGTACAAGATGTATAATTTGTTTACTGTGATTTGAACATCAAGTTATTGAACCCTGAAGAAATTCAGCTTTAATCTTAAAGTGTACACCCTCAAAAATATGGTGATCCAGGGCTGATACTGCTTGTTTTATTTTGTGAGGTAAGGAATGATGTGGTGTCTCTCCCTAGTTCCACAAACAGAAGCCTGCTGGATTGTCTAGTTGTGAGGTATACTGGAAGTCGAAGTTCACAAGTCTTAAAGTTGCCAAGTTTGGAGACCCTTGATCTAGAGCAGAGGTGTCAAACTCAAGGCCCGGGGACTGGATCTGGCCCATGGGGTGCTTAGATCTGGCCCACAGGGCCGCCCTGGAAATAGTGAAGGACTAGCCCATGGTGCCTCTGCAAGTGAAAATGGAGCTCTGTTTTTACTGGCAGAGGGTTGTGAGAGGCCGTTGCAATAAAAAACGGAAGTCGGGAACCTGTTTTGCTGGCAGAGGCACTATGGGCCACCACGGGCACCCCCCTGACGTGAGTGATGTCATGCTGGCCTCCCCTGACCCCCAAAGGTTAAACACAACCCTGATGTGGCCCTCAATGAAATCAAGTTTGACACTCCTGATCTAGAGGATACAAAATAAACTGTATAGTACCTTCAGGTCTACAGTCCAAGGGCTATGATGGGTAAGAGTAGGTAGAGGAGTGGAATAACAGTTTAAGAGTCTGCAATTGATGTGCTCATATTATCGGCAGCTTGAACAGATAACTTCACTTTTTTTAACGATAGGCCTTGAGACATTCTAGGTCAAATCTCTGTAAAATGGGATCTTCGTCTTGAGAGGTGAAAATGATGTACTATTTTGTTAAAGGTTGCAGAAAACCTACTTTATTTGATCTAGCAACCAGTAGAACCAGGGACATAGTGAGATTATTTCCTTAATTTCTGTGCCATATACAATGCTAATTGATACCTATGTTATTAAAACTTTGAATATAAAATAAAAGAATTATCATATTAGGGTTATCTACTGAAAGTGCATAGGATAATATACATAGTCATCTATTCTTTACAGGAATTGTTTAAAAAGCAATAGGAAACATGTAACACAAAGATTAACCAGCAAGAATGAAACAAATATTCTACATAAAAGGAAGTAAGAGTTACAATTTATAAAGTTTACTGAAATAAGTATGGTTAGATTCCAATAAAAATCCTCCAATAATGACTGGCAGATTTTTATTTGGGAGAAAGATTTTAATTGAGAGATTAAGATATTAGAGCACTGAAAAGGCTCTGCATCTTCTACTCATTCATTCAATACGCTGAAACGGTACTAAGGTTATTTGAATATTGCTTTGAATTCCTAGGCAAACCTAAAAAGTGGGCAGCTCTAAAAAAAAATTGGGATCTCTAAACCAGAAATGTTTGGAAGATTGGATTCATCCTTCTTCCTGAATCGGTTTAGGAAGTGAATAACTGAATCTTACCTCCTTCTGTACTGAGAACTTTGCCCATCCCTGCTTTGCAGGAGAAGTATGAAGTATGGATAAAGCAGAGTCTATTTTGCTTATTTTACTTGTGCTGCACTTTTTCCCACATAAGCTTGGGACATCTAAGGAAGTTGATAGAGATTTTCCCACCTGTGGATGGATACATTATCTGTCTGGCTTCTTATGGTATGAGACTAGGCTATATACAGCCAGGCTCAGTAAGTAATTCAGGGAGGAAGTGGTGCCTGAAAAATAATCCTTCCCCCAAACCCTGTTCTTGATCCCTTATTTTTAGAATTCAGAAAAATAATAGAGAAAGCAGATTATCCTGTCAGAATTCAAACCTGAGCAAAGGATTGAGACAGCATTGATCACGGTGCTGAATGACCACTTTTGGGATCCGGACAGAGGAATTATGTTTCTTTTGGTACTATCGGACTTCTCAGTGGCAGCAGATATTATCATCTTGAATTGCTTGAGAAGTTTGAAGATTAGAAATATCTTATGATCACATTGGCTGGGCTTCTCTGGTAGATTAGATTAGCCTTCTTAGATGAGGGATGCTATTCTCTTTACATCTCTAAAGATTTAAAACAGCATTTTGAATTGAATCAAGAAGCTTAAATCTGAAGCTGCAGAAGAATATTAGAATTATTTATGAACACCTAATCGAAGTCTAGTTGCTACAATTTGGGCTGTTTGGTGTTTCAAAAAATGATAATGTTGGAAGATTCCTAAAAGATTCAATCCTACAGAATTATCTACATCATCGCTAGTAGTTTTCTATATCAGGTTTTCTATACCGTTGTGGCCTGTGGTCCATATGCAATTTTCCAAGTAGTTTCCAGTAGGGCTATTAAAATATTAGTAAATAATCTCCCTGTTGGCAAAGGCTATCTTTAAAAAATCAGCATTGTTCCTTGCCCCTTTCAATGTGTGTGGCAATTGTGGTGTGAGCAAACGACATAACTCTAAAAGAGACAGGAAAGAAAATGTGAATGCTGGCTTGCTGTAATCCAGAACAATAAAAAGTGCTTCAGTCACACAGAAAGAAAACAACTGCAGATCTTGCAGATTTTGACCAAGCAGTATGGATCTTCCCTTAGGCTGAAAAAAAATATGTTTCTGTGCCAAGGCCTATGATGTTAGTCAAAAATAAGGGCACTCTGTAATTAGCCCTCTTGATTACTTCCTGCCTTTTACCACACCTCTTTGCACTCATAACAGCTGCATGGGCCTACTCCCTATAGCTGACCATGGTTCTCTCGAACTGTGTGGAAAGGGTGTGTGTGCCTACTTACAGAGGTTGTGGTAGGTTCTATGAGTTCACTACAGAATAGAAACTTTTTCAAGTGTGTGTGTTGGGGGGAGATGCCTTTGCCTGGGCATGTCAGCAGACTCCCAGAGTCTCTTCTGCAAATCCAGTGATTTCGGTATTCATAGCTTTTTATACAGGCATCAACTACCTGTAGACAGCTTCAAGGTCAAAAGCAACCCCAACCATTACTGAGCTATCCCTGGAACTTACCATAAACGGCAAAGGATAAAATAATAACATTTGATTTTCTTTTTCAGTAAATTTATGTTTAACGGCATCTAGTACTTCATTTTTGAGCCACTTGAAATAACTTCTGTGTTATTTATGAAAATAAATAACAGACTAATGACCTGGTTTCCTTTTGGAGTTCATAAGAATTTGTGTTTGAGGCTGCTATTCTATACTAATTTTAAAGGGCATTTCAAAGAGCATTTGTCATTATACTGTTAGGGAAAAAACAAAAAAGGCAGCATAAGGAGATAGATTTAGAAAGGAAAGAAATTACTAATTAGAAATATTTAATTAAATCAACTAGGGTGACTCATGCTTGTGCTCAAAATGTTGTGTAGGTATTAATGATACCTTTAGGGTCTTTGGTTTATCTTATCTTTAACCTGAATTTTGGTAAATAATGAACCAAGCTTAAGATTATTTAAAAAAGTTGTTAAGTGGAAGACTGTTTTCTGCATAACAGATTTCATAAAGATGCAAATGTAAACAAACAATATTTACAGGGAAGTTTGGGACATATGCTGCATAGGGAGCCATAGGGATGTTTTGTTCTTATTCAGAATGTGAACTATTGCTTTATGTTAACAATTCTTTTGATGTGTCTCCCATTTAGCTATGACATTAGCCTAGGAGTTACGGGTACATTTAAACCTATGTCAGATTTCTTGGGACATACAGTATGCCTTTTGGGGTTTTAGATGCACAGTAGTTTATCTTTAAGTCATTCTCTGAGGCAATGAATGTCTTCTTTCTGATTACTAAAAACATAAATATTGTACAGATTATAACACAATGGTATCCATATATCATTATCTATATCAAGGGATTAGCCCAGTATATTAGCATGAGATTAGGATTCTGAATTAATGTCCTAATATACCAAATATTGTTTTCTACTAGCCTGTCTGAGGCAAACTCAAAGAAAGGATGAGCTCTCCTGGAAAATTAAGTTTGCCAACCTATTAATCTAAAATTGTATATTTAGTCAGATAATCATGGACTGATAACATGAGATAAGATTGGATTATCTTCTTTTCCAAATAATATGCCACTGATTTTTCAAACATGTATAAACATACATAGTTATAAGATAATTTTATTTAAATGAAGTTATAAGTTAAAAGTTTCAAAATGATGTCAAACCACTTATGCTTGTATTTAAATTTTCTTTACAACTGTGAGATTCTGGATATATACAAATAAATAAAATGAAATTGTTATCTTAAATTTATTATTCCTTAAATATGCCAGATTCCTTCGTTTTTCATCCACTGCCCCCCTTTGATTCTTTGCAAGGCTGCTTTGCATTTTTCCATCGCTGCAGCTGTTCTTTGAACTATTTCAAACAATCAACTCCCATAGCATTTCTTAATAGAACACTTCACGAGCTGTTTCTCAACAGCAATCCCTAGTTTTATAAAACAACTATATTTTATCTATAGTAAAGTAAACTAAACTGCTACGAAGAATAACATACTAGAAAGCACAGTTTACATTATTCAAGGGCAGATAACATTGATGAATAGTATTAGAAATTCCCCTTCTTAAAAAAAGAAAGATTGTTCATGCACAAAAGTCCCACAGCATTGCACCACCTGTAAACTTATAATTATGAGTGCCAGTGACAATGTTTTTTGTCAAGTGGCTCTTTGAGAACCCAAGGAACTGAATCCCATTCAGGGCAGTCTGTTTCTGCTATGGTGCTTTCCTCTACAATAATCTTAAATAATATTTAGTATTAATATTGGGAGACAGTTTGATGTAGTGGTTAAGGCATCAGACTAGAAATTGGGAGACCGTGAGTTCTATTTATGCTTTAGGCAAAAAGTTAGCTGGATGACTTTGGGCCAGTTTGCACTTTCTCTCAGCTCTAGGAAGGAGGCAATGTCAAATCACTTCCAAAATCATGCCAAGAAAATTGCAGAGTTTAGGTCAGAGAGTTGCCAGGAGTCAGCAATAACTCAGAGATTATATATGATTTAATTTTTAATATTTAACACTTCTATATATTAAATCTCTCTATTGTATAAAATGCATGCATATGCTGTATATTATTTGACATACATTTAATATAAATATTAACTTTGACTGTTACATATTAAGTACATGGAATGATTATATCCCACAACTAATATCGCCCTGTATGCACTCACAGAGTGGGTCTCTTCAGGGTGCCGTCAGCCAGACAGTGTTGGCTGGCAACCTCCAGGGGGAGGGCCTTCTCTGTGGGCGCACCGACCCTCTGGAACGAGTTACCCCTCGAGCTCCAGACAGCCCCCAACCTCTGGTCTTTCTGTCGTGACCTGAAGATTTGGCTATTTCAAGAGGACGACCTGGATTGATTTTTTTGGGTTTTAAATTTTTAATTGGATTTTAAAAAAATTTATTGTGTGTAATTGGTTTTTATCGCTTATTGGGGTTTTGGTATTGGTAGTTTAATTTCCCTTTTAAATTTTGTATTTGCTGTTTTTTAATTGTTGTGAGCCGCCCTGAGTCCTTTGGGAGTAGGGCGGCACATAAGTCCCGATAAACTTAATATTTAAAATTGCTCAAGAATAGCACTATATTGCATCAGCACATATGTTGGCATTACAATAGGTTTTAAAATCTTAAACACATTTAGGCTTTCGGAATATCTTGAATGTACTTTAAGCTATGGTAGTTCTGTCAATGTGCTGTGTAGAATGAATTCAGTTGAGTAATTTGGAAACTTAATCTGTGCTTGTACAGTCAGGTAAAAGTTTAAAGCTTATCATCATTGCCATGCACTCTGGATATATTTTATCCTTCTCCTCTCATCCCCACCCCATTTTTGTACAGTTTAGGTCATTTGGAATAATAGTATTGTCACATTTTATAAGCAGCTTCTGCTTCTATCAGTCTTGCTGAAAAACACAAGCATTAGGTTTGTGAACTGTGTTTATCGAAGTGTACTTAATTTTTGATAGACAAGATTGATTCAATCAATGCTTCTTTTTGTGTGTTGAATATTATGTTACGCTACAGTTAATTGTCTTTTGTTTCCCAATATTTTGATTTTTTCAGGGACAGTGCATTTTAGTGAAACTGGATATTCAGAGATTTCAGCCACATTATTTATTTCAATTCATCAGTAGATACCATACTACAGTATGTTAAATAAGTACTGTATATCTTCCAGTAACTTGTTTTGTTATCAAATCTGTAGATTTAAGTTAATAATTCATACCTGAATATTTGGAAACTGAACATATTTTGTTTGACAGATTTGACTGCTGCAAATATTTTGTACTGAGAATAGATGATCCTCTTGGCTCCTCTTGTTTGGAAAAAAGTCACAGCTGGTATATTATAATTTGGACGCAGGAGAGTTGGTTAACTGTGGGCTGAATCTGAAGTCTTTGTTATCAGAGGGTAGCAATGTAACATTATATTCTACTTTGCCTTGATTGAAACTAAGAGATTTAATTAAACATGGAATATACGTACTGTGTGATTTATGTTCTCTTAGCTTAGGGGACTATTTCTATTCTAGACAGACATATATCCTGAAAGACAGTTCACTTATCCTCTTTGTGCAAATTTTCTAAGATTTGGACTACAAATTGAAAAATAGGAAAATCTAAACACAAAATTATGTAATAATTAAATTGTAATCATGCATCAAAGTGTAAAGTTCCATTATTAATAATTTTGAAATGAATTGGTCAGTCTGTGTCTGAGTTGTGGATATTATAAGATCTGTTTTAATTTTCTGATGTTTTAGATCCTTGGGGGAAGATTTTGGGATTCTAGTATTTATTAGAACACATTCAAGCATTTTCTTTAGTTAATATAGTTTTGTACAGAAAAATTACTTACTGCATTCTCAACATATGTAGTTTCTTGAAAAGGGTTCATAAATTCATTGGCAATGCAAAACTGATAACTAGGAGGAAACAACTAACATAAGTGGAGATTCTGTGTACTACTTATTCATGATACCTCTAGAACAGTGGTTCTCAACCTGTGGGTCGGGACCCCTTTGGGGGTCGAACGACCCTTTCACAGGGGTCACCTAAGACCATTGGAAAACACATATTTCAATATAAATACAGGTGTATATGAAACTAATTTTATGGTTGGGGGTCACCACAACAAAAGGAACTGTATTAAAGGGTCGCAGCATTAGGATGGTTGAGACCCACTGCTCTAGAAACTATGGATTGAACCAAGGAATACTGAGAGGTGGGATCGCATACTGAATTATATTTTCTTACTTCTGCTAAAGGGGCAAGGCTTCCAGAAGTTTGCAAAGATATGTTTGACTTGATACAGATAGAAATGCACAACCCATATGAAATTATTCAATAATAAGCAGCATATTAAAACTATAGGGTAAATGCAGATGAAGCATCTGTCTGGACTTATTGTTTTGTGTCTGTTTGCTCATTGCTTAAATATGTATTAATTCATGAAGATGGATGTACAAGAAATATTAGTAAAATATTGAAGAGGTAATTATTTAGAAGTTAAGATAATGTAAAATATGTGTGAGATTTTTTTGGGGGGAATGGTAAGAATCTTTAAATAAACAATACAGCTCAAATGGATTTACAAAAATATTTAGAAAAGAATGATACAATTTTTTTTACTGTTGGTATATTACCCCAATGCTAATTGCTAAAATAGAAACCTCATTTTAAAGACCTGTCGGAAATGCAATAATCAGAAGGATTGTTCTTTTATATTTGGTGGCAATACTGTACTGTAAAGCCTAATAATTCTGAGACATAATTTATTTAGGAATAAAATGCATTTTAAAGGTTGAATTCTCTTTCCTGTTAGCTATTTTTCTGTTAAGTATTACTAAACCTTGTACAGTGGTCCCTCTACTTACAAATTTAATCTGTTCCAAATGCACATTTGTAAGTAGAAAAATTTGTAAGTCGAAAA
>JANHFR010006679.1:28424-42962 GCA_032468015.1 Mimophis mahfalensis | reverse complement strand
GCTGCCTTCGTCTCTTCTGCCTCAGTGCGTCCTCACCGCTCGGACCTTTGTCCCCCCTGCACGGAAAAGCCGTAGCCGTCTTTATCAACGGAGCGATGATAAAGCTGGCTTGTGTGTGTGTGTGTGTGTGTGCAGGCACACAGCCGGAACAGCGTTCCCTCGTCTTCAAAAGTGGAGCTCTGCTGATTCATTCAGCAGAGCTAATAGTCTCACGAATCAGCAGAGCTCTGCTGCACGAATCAGCAGAGCTAAAGAAAAGGGGAGGATGGGGGCAGGTGGGCGGGGCCAGGCTTGGCCCTTTCCGAGAGAGAAGAGACGTAGAGACAGAGCGCAAGCACGAGGAAAACACAGAGTGAGAGAAATGAGTCCAAATGGCTCTTTGAGTGAAAAAGTTTGCCGACCCTCGGTATATGATAATGATACCTATATATTTTATATCTATTGCTGGAAGTAATGCGTAATTTCCTCTTTAGAAGAAGTATTCAGTAAACAATGGGAATATGCATTCATGTCAAAAATAACTTCATATCTGAAAAAAATTTAACTTAGAATTGGTAATCATTCTATGCGCTGACTTTATCATATCCAAAGTTAGGCACTCATAACATGAGGTTTTAATATACAGTATTAACTTCTGCTTGAATTGTTAAATAAGGATAGAATATTTAGACTTGACAGAAACTTTGTTAGTTCATTGTGATTTATGATTCAAATTGTACTGGCCACTTTAGTTAATCCATGGGTGTCAAACTTGATTGAATCACAGACCGATCATGATGTAGCACAATGTTTTTTCCCTTTGTAGAGCCGGGGTGGGTGTGGCCTGCACGTGACGTTTCTGGCCGGTGGGCCACCAGTTTGACAGGTCTGAGTTAATCAGTACTGAATTGATTTTAATAGTGATTTCGAAATCTTGGATTAGTAGAAAAAACTTTATTATATAGCACTGATCTAATGTGACAGTGGAATTCTAATTTTATTTGTTTGTTTATCCCAACTTTATTATTTTTACAAATAGCTACTTCCTCCTGTTTTCCCCACCGCAACAGCCCTGTGAGGTTGGGCTGATGATTGATTCAAAATCACACAGCTGGCTTTCATGGCTAAGGCAGGATTTGAATTGAAGCTCTCCTGCTTTCTAACCTTTACCATTATATCAAAGTAGCATCAATCAAGCAGCTTGTAAATCTCTTTTCTATTCGCTTTGTATTTTTCAATTTTTTTTCTATGTTTCCTGTTGGCAGTATTTTTAGATAGCTACTAAAGTATACTATTACTATTACACACTTTCAGTAAAAACAAATGTTTTTTTAGCTAATAGATTCCCAAGCCAGAACCCCCATCAGCTGAATTATAAACTAAATAGAGGTCTTTATATCCTATGAGGTATATTTCTGTCTGCAATAGCTAGGTACAGTCAAACCTCAGTTCGGGACCGCAATCCATTCCTGGACATTGATCGTGAACCAATTTGGTCGCGTTCCGAAGCAGCACTCACTGCACATGCATGGACAATTCTGCACATGCGCAGAAGTAAAAATGATACAGAAAGGAATCTTTCCGCTCCGTTTTTTGTTTGCCAACTGATTTTTGAGTTGGGAACCAAGTCAAAACTTGGTTGGCTTTTTTGTTCGGGAACCGATTTGGTTGCGAACTGGGGCGCTTCCAAACCGAGGTTCCACTGTATGACCATATTCTATACTAGTTGAAATAGAAGTTACTATCTTAAAAAGCAGCCTCTTGTAAAACACGTTGTTATATCATCTGGAAATGACCAGAACATGGATAATCTAGAAATAGACTATAACTTATTCCACGCTACTGATCACAGAAGGGCAGAAAGGAGAACTGCATCTATTGATAAATCATTGGATAATTTTGAAAAGACTGATATGCTCCGAATTGTTTCAATGAAGATGCAGCAAAATGGTCTCTTGTTTTAACTGTTGTTGAAGTTACCATGTATGGATTTTTGTGAAAGGATTGTAACATTTAGTTTGTAGTAAAAGAACAAATAGTCTTTATCTTTTCAGCAAAGTTCTAGTAACAGAATTCAGGATTCTTTTTTCGGTACATGATTTTTATTAACATTTTAAAACAAGTCTTTGTAAAACTTTTAAAACCAAAAGTAATGTTCTGGTTTGTTAGTAATCCTAACACCAGTTTAATTTATCTTGCAATAATGCTGGATCCCTGTATGATATTGCTTAGCACTTACACTGAGACGATACAGAACTCTGTCGCATTTATCAAACTATAAGGAGATGGATAGTAGTCATACTGCTGTTCTTTCTAGAGCAACTCTAGGGCTCTTTCCTATATCCTAAGTTATGAGGGAAGAACAGAACAATGGGAGGACAAGAGAAAATTAACTGCTTTAGCAGCTCTGCCCTCAGTTAAGAGCAGGAAAGCATCTGCTGCTATTATTGGGAATGATAGCAATAATGTCCAGAAAGTTTGGAGATAAGGGAAGGACTCACTATGGTGGTAGATGGTGAAGGATCTGCACTGGGATCAGGGGCATTGAGGGGGAAGAATCCCTTATCCTGTTTCCAGCTCCTCTGACAGTAAACATAGCGCAAAGGGTAGATGGAGGCTGTGGAAGTCAGTATTACTAGGGAAGAAATGTTGCTCTTCCCTTGACAGCCAAATGAGAAATGGCCAAGGAGCTACATGTGGCCAGATGAGAGGAGCAGTCTAGGAGTAAGCTAATTGGAGCCTTGCAGGTCACTCATGTGAATCAGAATCTTGGCACAGAGAAAGGTTTCCACAGGAAAATATTTGGAGTGACCTGGGCATAAAGTGGAGGCTCTGGTGTGAAAATATGTAAATAGGCTATGTCTAAGACAGGGCACAGGAACTATATAGACGAGCTGTCAGGAATAAAAACACACAGATGTTTTAACTTTATCCCCAACCTTCAGGTTTTATCCAGAAGAATAAATTGTATAATATTGTCATTTATTGTTACATTGCATTGTATTTATCAATGTTTGGATGCTATGCATTGCCTAGAGTTGTAGCTGATTGAAATCATAAGTAAACAAATGAATAGGATACCAGAGGCCCTCAAAAGAAATTGAGAATGAGCACAGTGTCCAGGTTTTCCTTTCATTTTGGCAGCCCATAAGCAAAGGAAGTTGTTGTGGGCAAATAGTTTCGAAACTAGACTGCTGCTTCTATGCTTGAGTTGATTTGTGCTGCATCAAACTACTCAATATGGAGCTGGATAGTATCTGGGGCCTGTTATGATAGTATCTTGTTTAGGAGAATGCCTGGGAGAATCACCATGACCATCAGGTCAATGGGAACCGAAATCACCAGGATTAAATGAGGCATAAATATTATTTTATCAAAAACTCTAAAGATATATGCATCTTTAGAGTTTTTGATAAAATAATATTTTAAATAGATTTTTCTTTTCTTTTTGCTTGATAACTTTTTAAAGTTAAAAAAAGTGTGCTTAGAAAAAAGAAATGTGCCAACAAATAATTTTGCTTGGCTTAAGCAGGGTTGCAAATATATAAGATACCTATAATAAACCTATGTATTCTTGTTATTTTTTCCTGTTCTTATAGCCTAGCAGTTTATCAAAACAGCTTTGGCATTTAACTGCATGACTTTCTGTCACTGCTATGATAGAACATTGAAGAAATTAAAATGAAGTAACTTTTGCTACATGTAAGATGTCAATATTTTAATCAAGTGTATTAATCAAATCTGATAGATATTGGAATAGTTTTATAAATTTGTTGGGCATCAGTTACAGGTAGTCCTCATCTTACAGCCACTTTCCATTGCTAGGCAAGGCAGTTGCTAAGTGAGTCATACCTGATTTTGTAGTCTTTTTTGTCATAGTAGTTGAGCAAAGTAATTGTAGTTGTTAAGTAAATCACACAGCCAAAGGAGCAAATCTGTCTTCTGCCATTAAACTTTGCTGGTCAGAAGCCAGCTAGGAAGGTTGCAAATGATGATTATGTGACTTTGGGAGGCTACAACTGTTGTAGATACATGCCTGTGCCATGTGCTCAAATTTTGATCATGTGACCTCTGGAGGTGGTACAACAGTAATTAATGTGAAAATCAGTCATAAGTCTTTTTTTCAGTGCTGTTGTAATGTCAAAGTGTCACTAAATCCATGGTTGTAAGTTGAGGACTCCCTATATATTATTTCTGACAAATTGGAGTTAATGATTTTGACATTACAAAATCTCTGATTTAATTTCAAATGTCTCTTGCTCCTGTTAGCTGGTTTTGCTGAGTGCTTGCTTCACCTGCTGAGTGTTTTTAGATTGTTTTTTTTAAATTTAGGACAATTTTATATACTCATTTTAAATTAAGCAAATTTTATATATTGAAAATCTGTGGAAGTTTTACTATTTATGCAGTAGTATAAATGTTTTATTTCTCTTTTTTCTTTCATCTCTTCCCTAATCCATAGGCAGAAGAAAACTGAGTTGTAACAGAAGAAAATACAGAATTGGCAGGTAAAAATTATAACTCCTCTACCATCTTGCTCACCAGATATATATTTTTTTAAAAAATAGTTTGGCTTCTTAACCACAGGAATTATATAAAATTAATTTTGCATTAGCTTTTTTACTTCATGGGCCTATTAATTCCTTCAAAAATATGCCAAGACTGGCATTTCATTTGTGGAAAGCTTTTTAAAATATTCTATAGAATACATTCAGATAGGTTCAAAGGCAAATTTTGTAGCTGCAACGTCCATTGTGGAAGAATTTTCAGAAATTATTTTTTTCATGTTTGCCAACTTCCAATCATAAAAAGTATCTTTCAACTATTATAAAGAGTAAAAAACTTGTCCATGGTTCAGTTAAATTGCCCCATTTGAAATGTAAAATTCTACGCCAAAGACTGGGTTAAATTGGAGGTGATCTAACATTCTTTAGATTGGCTTACTGAATCTCTGTATTTATGTCCCATAGTGATTACTGCACACATAGGAATTAAGTACCAAGGCCCACAGCAATGACCTGACAATTCTGGGAGACTTGTTTAGAGACTGAATCCGAGATAAATATAATTGAATGTAGAATAGAATTATACTGAAGGCTTAGATGTAAAGCTAAGAAATTAATGGTGATTAAGTTTTTAGACTTTCTGGCCCTTAACTTCTGTTTTCTTTCCATTTGTTTTGGTTTTAATGGTCTCTTCATATTATCTTGAAGGTATTGTGTAAAATCATTGGAAAAATAGAACTTTAAGAATGCAACTTTAAATTTAGATGAAATCCATTTATAATACCGTTTGTTCAAATAGAGCTCATAATAATCAGTATGTTTTTCCTTATCAGCAGGCCTAACGCTGAGCAGCCATGGCTGCTCAATCATTGGACTCCCCTCCAAATCCAAGCTGTAAAATTATGACATTTCAACCAACAATGGATGAATTCAAGGATTTCAATAAATATTTGGCATATATGGAATCAAAAGGTGCTCATCGTGCTGGTTTAGCAAAGGTATTTTTTTAAAAAAATATTCTAGATGGAGGAACAATGAATGTTACTACATTTGAAATGTAAAATAGTCCTTGACTTGCAACTATTTGTTTAGTCACCCCTTGAAATTACAATGGCACTGAAAAAAGTGATTTATGACCAGTGGTGGGATTCAATTTTTTTACTAGTGGTTCTGTGCGCATGGCTTAGTGGGCGTGGCTATGCTGTCAGCCAATCAGAGGTGGTATTTGCCAGTTCCCCAAACCATTCAAAATTACCGCTATCAGTTCTCCGGAACCTGTCAGAACTGGCTGAATACCACCTCTGCTTATGACTATTTTTCACACTTACAACCATTACAGCATCCCCACCGTCACATGATCAAAATTTGGATGCTTAGCATTTGACTGTGGTGGCACAGTGGTTAGAATGCAGTATTGTAGATTAACTCTGCCCACTGCCAAGAGTTCAGTCCTGACCATTTCAAGGTTGACTCAGTCTTCCAATATGCTGACTCTGTAAACTGTTTAGAGAGTGCTGTTAAAACACTATGAAGCAGCATATAAATCTAAATGCTATTGCTGTTGTTATTGCTATGATGGTTGCAATGTCCTGGGGTCATGTGATCACCTTTTGCGACCTTCTGACAAATAAAGTCAACGAGGAAGCCAGATTCACTTAACCACCATGTTATTAACTTAACAACTGACAATTGTGGCAAGAAAGGTTGTAAAATGTAGCAAAAGTCACTTAACAACTGTCTTGCTTAGCAACAGAAATGTTGGGCTAAATTGTCATGGACTGTCTGTATGTCTGTATTCACATCTTTTTTTTAAATTCCATTTATATGCCACCCTTCTCCGGAGACTCAGGGCGGCTTATAGCCTCTTGAAACATTTTAAGAAACATCTTAAAAGCTTCTACTAAATGTTTGTATAATACTATACTTAATTAACAGTACTATTTTAGCACAACAACCCATTGCCAAAATACATTGTGGAAATACTCATAGATTCTGCTGAGATGTAATCCCAAAATCACAAGAAAGTAGTGCATTTGATAGCTTTTTCTTAGTAGCTGAATAGGGATGTAAGATTGAGCAGAACACTTGGATAATTCTCTTGGGATCAACCGGAAATTTCTTGGTACTATTTTCTGTTATTTTGGGGAGTAGTATGAATAGAATCATTAGAAAGTGGAGACTTCCCCAACTTTTCCAAACTCTACAAGATAAAATGAGATTCAAAAGTATCAAAAGTTTACATTATCCCATTTGTCTCAAAATATATATAATCTACCTGAGTGACCACAACAATCTTCGTGCCCTATATTAATCTAAATCCAGACTGGAAAGGAACAAGCCAAGCCATTTCATATAAATGCTTCTGGAGCTATAGTGCTAGTTTCTTTTACATCAGTTTGACCAATGAAATATTAGATGCGTAAGCTTGCTCAAATTGGTTGGAGGCAAAGCTGATTTCTGAAATCAAGATTTCATCAATGCCTTATTTAAGGCGATGACAAACAGTCTGCAAGAAGGAAGTATTATTTGTCTCAATATTTGGGAGATGGAATCTTACTTGTAATGACATACAGTAAATATATGTAAGAATTTTATTGGGTTCTTCAAGTGACAGGCTGTAAAAATGACTGAAACAAGTATTATTAAATAGTGTAGTGCAGGACGCTTGAGTTTCTCCTGGATCTACAGTCATCTTCTCTTTTGCTACAATGCCTGCAACTAGATAGCGTATCATGATGCTATATGTGTTCCAGTTTAACATTTTATTGAGTTATAAATATTATAAAGTAAATAGAAAAGCAGTGGGGAGGAAAAGGGGAAAGAGGAGTGGGGAAGGGTAAAAAAAAAAAAAAAGGAGCATTGACTTCTGACTCTTCTGGTGTAGTAAAATAAAGCACTAACATCAAATCCCAACTTTTTGGATGCTATATATACTCCAACATGAGGTAAGAGTGCTTAGGAGAGACTATATCAAGCTATTATGAGATATTGGTGTTTCATGTACCAAAGCCTGCCACTACATTTAAGCAAACATTCCCTAGTGGGGGCTAAGATGGGTTAAGAATACCCATCAAGTCGCAGTGCCATAAAGATGGGATTTGGAAGGAGATGACTGTATTTGAACCTTGGACAGGCAGATAAACATGTACGTGATATTAACCATTGAAATAGGAGGTAAGTGGAACGTGAATGACTGTGAGAAGGGCATCTTGTTTGAAGAAAGGTCACAATTAGTACATAAAATGTAGCTGTTCAAAAGCCTTTCTAGCCACAGATGCTACTTGGTCCACAAGGATTTGTGAATTTAGAAAAGCTTCCAAATTGTGCAAGTGTATAAAACTCTCTTTAAAGTGAAAGAAGGAATGTCCTTGGAGTAATTCAGGCCACAAACCAAAAACTGCTCTCTTTCAGAGGGATTTAGTTAAAAACTGTTTCTACCCATCCATACATGATAGCCTCTAGGCCAGTAATGGCTACCTTTTTTGGCACTGAATGCCCAAATCATGCACGCACACATGCAAAGGTGTTCGTGCATGAACCCCCAGAATACAATGCATCTGCATCCCTCATGCATGTGCCCCACCCTCCATGCATGGGTGTGGTTCCCTGTGCATGCACATGTGTTCTCCCCACATGTGCCCCACCTGTGCATGCGCACACAGCTCCCTGCATGCACTCCATCCACGCATGCAGGCAGAGACCCGAAGACCAGTTGGACGGTGGGAGGCACACGCACATGCATGGTGGAACTATGTTGGGGTGACGGCTTGCATGCCCACAGAGAGGGCTCTGTGTATCACCTCTGGCACGCATCCCATAGGTTCGCCATCACTGCTCTAGGCTTTTTTGAACATTGTCTGGTAAATATCGTTAAAAATATTTGTTGTATGCTGTTAAATCACCAGATTTAATCCCAAATAAAATCTTACAGTTGGTACCTAGACATACTTGTAAACAGATGATGCTTTTTCAAAAAGCAATATTCTCGTATTGAGTATTCCTGATTCTTTGTAACGTACACGTTTTACTCTTGCTCCGTAGAATGTGGTACTGCTACAAATGATGGTAATAGATACATAATATAATGATGTAATGGATTCATTATATATTTTACTATATATAGGGAACTTAATGGAAGGGTGCCATTTTTATTGGGCATTATTCTCTTGAATTGACTCTCAGGGAGCCATTTATATTAACCAACAAGTAGTCTTGCTTATTCAGACTACTGTTTCAGGAAACAATTGTTTATTTTAAAATTAAAATAACAGAGAAATACATTCTTAAAAAAGAAGTAATAAGGGCCTAAATATTATTCACCTTTAAGTCAGTGCATAGTAAACTGTTCACAGATATTGCTATATTAACAACTTCATTAATATTATGGAATATAATCTGTTCTTTCCTGAACATTTATAGGTTTACTTATACAGATTGTCTCAATGTAATGTTTTGCTCTTCATTGTTTAAAACGAAATTTCTGTCTTTCTAAATTTCTAGGTAATTCCTCCTAAGGAATGGAAGCCAAGAAAAAGTTATGATGATATTGATGATCTGATGATTCCAGCTCCTATTCAACAGATGGTAACTGGTCAATCAGGTCTCTTCACCCAATACAACATTCAAAAAAAGCCAATGACTGTGAAAGAATTTAGGCATCTTGCTAATAGTGACAAGTAGGTATATTCATTCCATACTTCATTTCATAAACCTGCACAAGCTGCACAATTTAAATTATATTTAATTAATCACATTTGCTGTTAATTACATTTAAATTCATTTGATATTCTTCTGCTACCTTGGCCTCATTTATTTAAGGGTGGTCAACCCCTCCATAAAGTCAAAATAGGGCACTTACTTGGAAAAAAAGTGTTCTGTTTGGGACTTGTATATCTGTTCTTTGTTGCATTCAAACCTTTTTTCCTTGAAATTCAGAATAAATGATTTATTTATTGTTTTTTATGATTTTTGGTAAGTTTCTTGATTAGGAAAAATAAATTAATAGAGGTTTACTGCTTAGATATCTAACCAACTTAGTCACAGTAAGAGATGATTTACTAGGAATGACATGGTGATAAGAAGGATGTGAGATGGATTTATTCATTTATCTTTCTGTTCAGTTTACATTAATAAATAGATTCCCTTGTATTACTTCAGTATTTTTTTTCTTTTTGCATTTTATTCCTGTGGCTTGAAGCTATTTTTTAAATATAGTATTGTTGATTTCCAGAATGCTAATTTTAGAAGATATTTTGTTCACAGGGACAGCATGATGGCTCAGCAGTTAAGACACTGGGCTTGTTAGCTGAAAGTGCTCTTTTTGATTTGTCCATATTTTTTTCGCTTTCATTGTCAGAAGTAAGATTCTTTATTTGCATCACATTTCACTCAGACCAGAATCCTAGGGACAACTTTATTAACCCTAGTAAAGTATTAAATGATTATACTGATTTCCTTTTGAGAGAGTTTTCTGTCAACCTAGCAATACAATTGTGCTGTTCTTCGTCAATTTCTTGGAAGTCTGTCTCCTGTTAAGCCATAAATTGGAAAAAAGAGGCCACTTGCCATAAGCAAGTCGTCTCTTTTTTCCAATTCATTCTTGAGGAAGGGGCCTTATCTAGAAGCTCTAACCTAAGAGAGACTTTTCCAACCATCTTCTTTTTTAAAGTTGAAAGATTCTGTACTTGGAGGTCTGCTGGTCCAGCATTCCAGATGTTCCACTGAGAATCCATTATTGCTACAGTTTAGCCTGTTACAGCATAGCTCAGCCTATTCCAAGAAAATCAAGTGGCTAATCTCTGAATAGGTGGAAAATAAAACTAGACAAGAACATCCTGATCCTGGGCAGGTCACCTTGGATTGCTCTCTGACTCTCTGGATGGTTAGAAATATTTGCAAATATCATCAAACAACAGCACTTGCACAAATATCATCAAACAATAGCACTTGCACAAAGCTTAACCAGTCCAGTAGTAGCAGTTGATTGAATGATACCTATATTCAGGCAGAATGGAAGTGAGTGTGACTCCTCTCAAAGTTGCCCCTCTCCAGTAAGCTATGGTCCCTAGTTTGAGAACCCCTACCAGTATGATTATTAGATAGCTTTCTAATGATCTTGAAGCTCTAAGTTCCATAACAAGTTTTCAGGAGAAGTAAAACTACTTCAGTTGTCTGAAATACAGATGATTTCATTCTTAGAAAAGAATTCTTACTCCTCTTAGGTAACTATTCATATATTTAAAGAAATTGTGGTAGTGAAATAGGCAGGATCATGACTAGAAAATAAATTTGGAGGATTTGGCATGATAGCAACTGAACATATTTCCATGGAGTTTATGTGATTTGATGATTGAGGTATGTAAATCCCCAATTGCCTACCATGACAATTCTTGGCACAGTACTTTAAAGCTAAAATCAACCCCCTCTTTACTGATGTCCAGTGTTACCATATGTGTTTTTCCAGGGAATTTATTTCTATTATTGTGATAGTCTGAGCATGTGGACAAGGTTCCTGCAGCTATAACCCAATACTTTCCCCTCTTGATCTGTAACTAACAGTACTGATTGAAACTGAGGGTGGCCATTTGTAGCACTGTATGTTAGAAATGTACCTAGCTGTGATAATAGATGTTAAATTACTTGCATTCTCCTAAAGTAAGTAATCAACTACGTATGTCTGTATAAGGAAGATGGTGCAGCACACTGAGAGAACTTGGAAAGAGGTATGAAAAGAGTGGCAGTTGACAATTAGACAAAGAAAAATGGGGAATTAAAAATTATCTGACTGAAAACTGAGGTGCCAATCTATGGGTCACTTGATATATTTTAAAGTTATCTGTGCGACTTGCAGGAGATGCTGCTTCCCTTGTCATGGTTTCAGCTCTCTACTGATTGGTGCTTTATGGGAAGCATTCTCACACTGGAAAGCTCTTCATGATAGTACATACTGATCCATGATCTTTTGGCAGCCTAGGGAGAAGATTGCTAAATATCCGTTTCCAGTTGTCAGCCAAAACTCTGGAAACTAAACCAAGTTCACTGGCAGAAAACAGTGAATATTAATCTTCCTCACAAGTGATCTAAGTAAATTTTGCTGGGGAAAAAAAAGATTATTGGAAGGGGAAAACACTCATTTCCTTCATCCTTCCATCAACTATGATATCTAGGATTTTGGTGCATCACCTAATGTTTCAATTGGTGTCCTTAAGAATGAAAAAGCTATACATCTGTGTTGGATTTTCATTTTTTCTTTATCTTTTTTGAATTTCTAAAAAAGGATTTTGTTGTTAATTTTATATGAAACAATAATAAAATGCATTCAAAACAAGGTGTAAAACATTAAAGTAAATGACTTTTATTAGCTGGAAGATACTTCTTATGTAAAGTTGATACTAACTGGTAGAACAACATTCAAAAATGTTTCAATTTTTCAAGAAGATTATCGTAATAGGCAGACACACATATACACGTAGACAAAATACATACACACAGTGTTTTTTGTTAATCTAAGGTTTATTTAAGGTTTACTTGTTTAGTTATATAGGGAGCAAACATTATATATATGTATGTATATATACAATGTATATATATAAAAATACTAATTCTTCGAAACCATTACCTTTTCCCTTTTTCCTTTACAGATATTGTACTCCAAGACATTTAGATTTTGAAGACTTAGAACGTAAATACTGGAAAAATTTAACTTTTGTGGCACCAATCTATGGAGCAGATATTAATGGAAGCATATATAATGAAGTAGGCACATTATTTGTATCCTCCTAAGTTGTCTGTCTGATGTTATATTATTGTCACTACAAATTAGAAACATGAATTGAATATAGCTATTGTCCTTTTCTTTTGAATGCAGGTATATTGTATGAAATGAGTTTATAGCCTGTATCCTGCATTTGAATGTAAAATAGATATCACACATTTATGGTAAAAATGTTATTTATCAATATTTGGCAAAATTAAAGCTTTAATTGGGTCAGGCATTATTGTGTTTTCTTTGAAAGGAATAAGCTATATAATTTCCTTATGATTTCATACTTCAATAATCATCTACATGTTGCGTAAGTGGCAGATGTCTCTAAAATATTTTCCTTGTGCCTTCAAGTCAATCATGATACCTGGTGACTTTAGGGACAACTCCATGCAATTTTGTTAGGTGGCATAATTATGCGAAATTGGGTTAAAAGATTGACAGAAGAAAGTAATGGGAAAAAATAATGGAAAGCATATGGGGGATAGTAGATTATTAGCAGGTCTTTATGGATGTCTCATCAGAAATGTGACACTTCTCAGGTAAATGTAGCCACATGGAAACTGAAAAAGAGCAAATTGATGGGGGTAAATAGCCAGTTCTTTCTCAGAGTAACCAAGTATGTTCTGACACCTGTGCCTTTCCAGATATTTTAATCTGAAAAGCACTTTGGACGGGTTATTTCTTTATCAGCCACCAGATGGTAACCTTGTACAAGGATAGATATCACTAGTATTGGATGATGTTAACTGAAATCTCTTCTAAATTTAGAATCATGATCTCCCATATTTATTCACATTAGGGATTTTCAAATATTCAGCAATGATGGATAAAATACAAGCTGTTTAGAAATAAGGCAATGGAAACGAAGAGTAGGGAAGGAAACAGTTCATGGTGAGTTCATACAACTCACATGAAAACATGTGAATTATTTTATCAAGAGTGAAAGTAATTCAGGTATCCAAATGGAAGCTACTACTTTTCTATAACAAAGACTGTTATTTCATGAAGCTTCCATTTCAAAAATGTGCCAACAATATATGTATTTCGGTGTTATTTAGTGTTTTGGAGAAAGCTTTGAATTATGTGGAGTAAATGGAAACCTCTGAAATTAATAAACTCATGGTAATTAAAATGGATGTAGTTCAACAGGTTATTTAAACATAAACAATGTCTTTGTTTTACATTTTTGTTCAATAGACATTGAAAACATTGGGAAGAACTGTAGCTCTGAAATTTATCATATACATTCTATACAAAAAAATCATTTCAATCCATGACATTTCTAATTTGAGCAAGCAGGCCTGGACTGAGGGGTGGGGTTTTAGTCAGTCAATTTTAATTGTATGTTAGGGCGTGTTTCATTTAATTTATTTTTAACTTTTGTATTTTATGTTTTTAATGCCCTGTACACCGCCCTGAGTCCTTCGGGAGAAGGGTGGTATATAAATTTAATTAAATAAATAATAAATAAATAAATAAATTGGGTTCAGTAGAACTGAGTAGATCAGTCAGTGGTTTGATTTGTCATAAGAGCTTTTATAATCTTTTCAACTTGGTTGTGCTTTTGTTCTGATGTAAAACAGCCTTGCCAGTAAAGGAGAGGTTCGAGACAGTCTTCCATACGGTGTAATGTTGACCAGTACTTTAGCTGACTGATTTTCAAATGTTTCCGTATAAAAGAAAGACCAGCTACTAGGCACGAGAGCATTTGACATACAATTGGAGACATAAAAGATAGCTCTTATGTTGGATAAGCAGGAAGATACTTCTGAAAGGGAGATAGGGGCTTGGGTAGGTGTTCTGGAGGCCTGGAGCATAGGAGGATAGAGGTGGGAGAAATGTTTAGACTGAATAGTAAAGAAACAGAATAGTGTAGATAGAGACAAGGATCCAAGAGAAGAGTAAGGGAGGCAAGCTAAAAAAGGAAAAAGAATTGGGTATTAAAATGGACAAGAGTTGATGGATAGAGAGGATTTTTCCCCCTAATATAATGATGGCCTGATTAAAAACTAATATAGAGGTAGAAATATGAATACACACTTTTACTGTATATAAAGTAATAGCTAGATGGAAAGATTAGCAGTTGAAAGATGGTATAATTATGTATGCAGTGGTGGTATCCTACTGGTGTGGCCCGGTTCAGCTGAACTGGTGATGATTAGGGGTGGTTCGCTGAACTGGCAAAAACCACCCCCACCCACATATGTAAGTAGAAAAATTCATAAGTCGAAAAGCGGTTTCCCATAGGAATGCATTGGAAACAGATTAATTCGTTCTGGAGCCTAGGAA
>JANHFR010006675.1:16044-28279 GCA_032468015.1 Mimophis mahfalensis | reverse complement strand
TTTGTCAGAACGCTCTGTTACGACCTGTCCGTCTTGGGTGGCCCTGCACGGCATAGCTCATAACTTCATTGTGCCACACAAGCCCCTTTGCCGCGACAAGGCAGCGATCCATAAAGGGGCTGGATTTATTACTTATAGCAAAATTTGAATTTTATGTCCTTGTCCTGGCAAACTAAAACACCATAAAAGCAACAATGCCCTGTTATCAACCTTGGTTCATCTCAGAAAAAGTGAAGTTGGGACATAGCAAATCTATGCTTGAATGGAGAACATAAGAAAGGTCCAAGGCTATAAGTCACCTCCCACTTGGATTATCATAACAGAGTCTACATAGGGCTTCCCTTGAAGAGCATCCCAAAGCTATAACTATAACTGGTCCAGAATACAACTGCATATATGGTTTTGGGAATACTGATGTTTCTGGACCCAGGGAACACAAGCCAAACTGCAAGTCTATGGCTGTTCGTAGCCATCCATAACCTTGATGGACCATAAAGTTTTTGGTGACTTGTAGTTCACCCAAATAATGGCACTGTTGCATTAGGTTCCCTTTGATTTTTAGGTGCAATTCAAACTGCTGATTATCACATTTAAAGCTATACATGGCCATGACTCTCCCTTATCTGCCCTTCCTACTAAGTTAGATAAAGTGAACATGCTTCAGGTTCCCTCCTCTAAATGTTGTCAGCTAATAGGACCTTGAGGTGCATCTTTTCAGTGGCTTCCCCAGATTTTTGGAATAATTCTTTACCTGAGACATCACTAGTCTTTTAGTCTTCTAGAGGGATATGAAGACCTGGCTTTTCATTCCAGCATTGGGCTAGAATGGGAGTTGAGCTATGAGGATGTTTGGTCTGGTGCCTGAGGTTACATCTGTTTTTAATTATGTTTAAATGGATTGTTGTGAGTCACCTAGAATCATTACATGAGCCCTGCAAACAAACACAATTAAAGGAGACCAAGAAAGCATCCTAAAAGAGGCAGTGTCAAATCACTTCCTTGTCTGGTTATCCACCAGATTTCCATTGTCAAATTAATCTTCATAAAAGTAAAACCAGTCAGATATGGAAACTTTACATCAAATAGTTAATGTTCCCGAGATACAGCAGTTAAGAAGAAAGAAATCAAATGATTCAAAAATATATTTTAAAGTCCTCTCAGAAAGTTCTCAGCAGTGGTTGGCCTGATTTTTAGTTTTTGCATTTTTATGTGAACTGCATTTTATATGCTGGATAATAATGATGAGGTAAAAGATAAAAGCTTTGGATATCTTTGGAGTTTTGTCCTCTACTAATCAACATAATCTGAGCAAATAATGCTATGTGGCATCTCCTTCTGATTAAAGGACTAGGGGACTACTGGTGGGACTTTAGGACTAGGGGAGGCATGATAGACATGTTCCAATTTTAAGGGGCTCCTACAAAGATGAGGGAGTCAAAATATTTTTCAAAGGACCAAAAGGCAAGACAAGAACCAATAGATGGGAACTAATCAAGGAGAGAAGCAACCTAGAACTAGGGAGAAATTTCTTAACAGTGAGAGCAATCAATCAATGGAATGGCTTGCTTTCAAAAGTGGTGGGTTCTCCAACACTGAGGCTTTCAAAAAGAGACTGGACAGCCATTTATCTGAAATGGTATAGGATCTTCTGCTTGAGAAGGGGATTGGACTAGAAGACCCCCAAGGCCCCTTCCAGCTCTGCTGTTCTATTTTAAATCTGTCCCTTTTGAGTTTATGAAGAAAGGCAAGTTTTAACTTTGGCTAAAGCACCCTAGTAAAGGTAAAAAAAAAAATCCCTGTTCAGTCATATCTGACTCTAGAGTGCAGTGCTCACCTCTGTTTCTTGGCTGAGGGAGTCTGAAGACATTTTCCATGTTTAAGTGGCCAGCATGGCTATATGCCAAAGTGCACAGAATGATGTTACCTTCCCACTGCAATGGTACCTATTAATCTACTCACATTTGTATGCTTTCAAGCTGCTAGGTGGGCAGGAGCTGGAGCAAGGAATGGGAGCTCACCCCACTGCATGGCACATGGGTTTCTAGCACAGACTGTCAGCTGCAGCTGACAAGCTCAGCATCTTTAACTGCTGAGCCATTGTATCCCCATACAAAGCACTCTAGTTTTCCAAAAATCTGGAATCCATTCAGTAGAGCACTCAGTCTGAGGCCTGAGACAGGTACTAATTCTTTCCAATATCTTCTGTCTAGGACTGGTGTTCCATGACCAAGAGACAGAGCTATATGAATATCATCTGGATTCTCTGTAATCCAGTAATATAATTTTTTTTTTAACTTCAGCCAAAATACTTCCATATCAGCTTCATTATCCGACTGAGTGCTATGGCACTTTTAAATAAAATTGCCCTCCTTTCTGAGTTCAAAGCAAAGTTCCTCTCATGTTTTTGTTTTCTCCAGCATGGCTGGGAGTTCAATCTCCATTGGAAGTCAGTAGTGTTTTTCCAAATATTTAGTAGAACTTGTTACAATGGAAAACCTAGAATCTAAAACCATTCCTGTATTGTTCCCACATGTTTCTCACTTTCACTTTCTGAGTGACAGAAACCTTTGTGCAGGTAGTCTTCTACTTATGACCACAACTGAGTCCAAAATCTATGTTGTTAATTGAGAATTTTTTTAAAGTGAGTTTTGCCCCATTTTAAATCTTTTTTGCCACATTTTAAGTGAATCACTGCAGTTATTAAATTAGCAACAAGGTTGTTAAGTAAGTCTGAATTTCCCAGACCACTGCAACCATCATAAATATGATTCAGTTGTCAAGCAACTGAATATAAATTATATGACCATGGTCGTAAGTGTGAAAAATTCTCATAAGTCATTTTTTCCAGTGATGTTTTAATTTCGAATGGTCATTGAATGAACTATCATTCTTAGAAGTGAGAATGGGGCTGTAAATATTGCTATATGATGTAGAAGAACAAAATTATCTGGGGTGTAAGCATATAACTCTCCTATTCATATATAAATTATGATAAACACCCCATAGAATTGGTATATATGTAGCAATAATATTTTTTTAAACAATGAGCAGTTTAGGATTCTTAAATCCACAGAGAGATCTGTCTGTATTCCAAGAAATCCAAGTAGAATTCATTTAAATACTCTGATAGTTAGAATGCCTGAAAAGGTCCAAAGGTATCTTTATCCTTTAAAATACCAATTTTTGCCTCAGAAGTAGAAGGAAGCCTTTGAGTATAAGCAAAATTATACATAATTACACAAAATTATGTGGAATTCCATACAGAATTTTCTGTAAGGTTGGAAACTGTGGTAATGCATTATTAGTATGAATGTATAGAATATTGCACATGCACAGATATAACACTAACCACTGATGTTAAAAATTAGTTTATATGTGGTCTTAACTGTGCAAAAACAGATGCTTTTATCGTTCATTTTTACATAGAAGCTGTCATTAGTTACAGCTCTTTTATTAATCAGGTGAAACAGTGCCTTACTTTACTTTTGCAAGAATTATAGAAAATTTGCCTGGCTGGAAAGTGGGAACAGAATCGTTCTGAAATCTTTTGGATGTTATCCTCTACTTTCTGTTGCTAAGGTAACCACATTCACTTTTCTTCCTCAAAGCAAATCCTCCAATAGCAGTCTCTCCTACAGAGAATTTAAATCACAGTAATTTAAGAAAGGAAAGAGAAATGCTGAAAAAAACTCCCAATATTATTACCATTCATCAATCTTGTAAATAATGTAGTGTGTGTGTGTGTGTGTGTGTGTGTGTGTGTTTGTACACATAAATGCATATCTGTATTCAGACTTTGATCTTGGAGAGCTCTTTTTGTCAGGATGACTAATTTTGAAGTGAGAAAACTACCTTGTGGTGTAAAAATAAAATAGTGTCTTCTGTTGAGGACCTGTATACTGCACGAGCCAGAAAGAAGGCTGTGAAAATATCTACTGACATCTCACATCCTGGACCTAAACAGTTTCACCTTCTACCCTCAAAATGACACTATAGGGCACTGCATGTCAGAACAACTAGACACAAGGGCAGTTTTTCCCCCTTATGCCAGGGGTGTCAAATTCAGGTCCCGTGGGTTGGATCTGGCCCATTGGGTACATATATATGGCCCATGGGACCACACTCGAAAAAGGACAAGACCAGCCTACAGTGCTTCGACCAGTGAAAAGGGAGCTCAGGAGGCCATGTGGGCAACCATTGCAATTTTCCAATATGAAAACAAAGAGGGATTTGGAGTACAGTGGAACCTCAGTTCACAACCACAATTGGTTCCATAACTTTGATTGTGAACTGCATTGGTTGTGAACTGAAACAAATTTTCCCATTGGGTTGTATGAAAATACGATCAATCTGTTCCAGACCTCTATGAACTCTATTGCTTTTTTAAGATTTTGAAGCACACAAATACAGTACTGTAGTTAAATATGCCACAGAACGTACAGTGTAACAATAAAATCCTTTAATACAAACACTGAGAAAACCACGAACAACACAGAAAACTGTTCAGTGGGTCGATTCTGAGTGAGAGAGAGGTTGCTGTTTTGTGGGAGAGTCCACTTCCACAATGGAAGGACTCTCTCCTTCAGGTATCTCTCTTGAGATTTCTTTGTCCTCGGGAAGTTTAGTTGTGAACCTGTGAACCGAGGATTTGTTTGTGAACTGAATCAAACATTTAGCTGATTTTTTGGTGTGAACCAAATTGGTTGTGTACCTAAGCATTTGTGAACTGAGGTTCCACTGTATTATAAATTATAAATAGGAAGGCCAGAGGGTTTTTGTCAGCACTAAGCTGTTATGTGTGCTAAAATATTTATTCAAATATTTGAATTACCCAATCAAAGGACAAGTTATGATTCAAATTTCCCTCCTTGCTGATGTCACAGGCCAACTGCCAAAGGGAGGCTATAAAAGCACCCTCCCACAGAGTTCTAACTTAATCCTTGTCACATAGGTGACTGAGATAGATAGTTGGTTGTCCCATAGGTGACTGAGATGTTTCTTAGGAAGAGAAAGAATATCTTTTAAAAAGACTTTATTAAATAAATAGTTATTTGTTTATTACAAAGGGACTCCTGAGTATTAGTGCTATCGTAGTCAATGGCAAAATTCATCACCTTAATTTAACAACAACTTTAACATTTCTTTTAATATAAAGAAGAACAAAGGAGTGGGAAGGAGTCTAATCTAAACATTTGCCATGACTAGCATATAGAATAGAAATCAAATTAAAAATAACAATATTTAATATCAATTAAACTCAATATTTCTAGGTATACAAATAGAAAAAAATATGTCTAATTGGTAGAGTAGATAAGAACTCAAGGTTTTTATGAGAAAAAAGCTGCCTTGATTAAATGGAGAAGCTGATGGAATTAAACTTTCATAAATTAAAGTGCACTTCACTAACCTACAGAACTGAGGTGGGCTAGTTTTCTCTTGAAAAGGGATGGGTTTCCTTTGTCTTTTGCCTGAAAGTCACCGTACATCAAAACATGATGTACCGTAAGCACCACACATGCATTCTAAGAGTTGAAAACCACTGGACTAATGAAGTTACTATCGCAGCTATTATCAATATTATTAAAGTTTGTGGGTGGGCTGTTTGAAAAGTGCTGTGTTCTAAAATTCTTTCTCATGTTTTATTTTATTTTATATTTATTTATTTATTTATTTATTTATTTATTTATTTATTTGTCAAACATGTACAAGATAGCAGGTATAGGTATGAACATGAATACGAGCATGCTGGTGCGCTTATGCACGCCCCCTTTATGGACCTTTTAAGGTATAATTTGCTTCAAAGGTAGCATGAATGCTCTCTCACAAACTATGGCCAGAGAGGTTATACATGATATACAGTATATACAAGGAATTCTACTTCAAACTGTGTTAGGGAACAAGAGATCATTAAACCAATAAAGATGGGTACACTTGCGCAGCAAGATCACAAGGAGAAATAAACCTTTTCTTTACTTTACTTCTCTTTTGTTGTTTTTGCATAGATTGTGGTGATTTAATTTTAAGTATTTGCAATGAAGCAGAGGGTGTTCCATATTGGAAGAGCCATCTAATAGATTATTCTTTAATTGCTTATCTCAGGTGTTTTATTAAGTTCTTGGAAAAGCCAGTGCTGATGCAAAATGGATTTAACCTAATTTGCCATTTGCTTAACATATAGAAGGTGCCAGTAAAGAGGTAGTAAAAGATTATTTTGGAAAAAACAACAACAGAATTTCTTTTTTAGTAATGATGAAAAATAGATTCTACATTGAACTTCACTTTGTTCTTCAGATGGAGAAATATTTAAAGTTCTGGCTTTTGTACAATGAGATCATCAAACTCAATTCATTATTTGCTCCAGTCCTCCTGCAGTGCCTATGAGAAGAAATGATGAAGTAGCTGGTATCAGACCATCTGTACATCGGGTGATGCTGTAGCCAATAGCTGTGAAATGGTAAATAAAGACTATCATGAAACTTGGACTTTGTTCCACATCCCAGTATTGTCTGAAACAATTTGGAAATTTTCACTAACAATCTTGAAAAGCAATAGAAAAATTGATTTAAGTATTTGAACAACTTGACATACCATCTACTATGCTGGTGTTTGTGGGTATGTCCCCAATAGGCTCTTTCACCTGTGCACCAAAGTGGCCCAAACTTGACAGGCACCTACTTTGAACTCCAGAGACAAGCACGTGAGGGGGTCAGGAATGTGGTTGACCAGTCTTTTCCCCAAAAAAAGGGTCCCAAAGTGGACAACCCCACACCTCTACAGAAGAAAACCTGTACTGAGCATGTGCAGATGGTTACCGGGCAATGCAAGCAAACTCCAGCCAATAGAGGCAAGCCATGCAAATCAGGCAAAGAACACTGGCAATCTCTACTGAGTATGTGCAGAGACTCTTCAACCAATAGAGGCAAGGCATGCAAATTGGGCAAAGAACGCAGGGAATTGTAGGCTGCAGCATTCCCTGCATAGGTCAAAAATAGGCCAAAGACATTTCACTGGCAAGCTCTACTGAGCATGTGCAGACAGAGACTCTCCAGCCAATAGAGGCAGGCCATGCAAATTGGGCAAAGAATGCTGGAAATTGTAGGAACAATGGCTGAGGAAGCAATGGCCTTTGCTGCCCAGCCATCTCCATAGGGCAATGGGATATAGTGCCAGGTCCTCCACAAATTTCCTACCTACAGCTGGATTTGGGGGAGGTGAGCACGGGCACTTGAAGGGTGAGGATGCTATGGAGCACACTTTTTGCTATCACATTTCCCCTTCTGCCTCCAGAATGATTCCCAGGGTGGAGGACGCAGCGGGACAAGTTTAGGCCCAGTGGGGCTGACCGAGAATGAGGGAGGCAGCAGAGGAGGCAGCAGGATGAGTTAGCCAGGCCCCACTATAACTGGGCAAAGCCAGTCATCAGCTAGTAGTTAATATACTACAGAGTCAGTTGGGTTGGGGCATCAAAAGTGGGGAGATGGCAGAAGATGGCAGATGAAGTGTCAATGCAACCCTTGTCCCTTATGAATGGCACCTATTCCAATCAATAGTCTTTCTACATGATTCTCAGTCCACCATCTTGTTGATTTTGATCCACATTCCATCCTAAAGTGGCCTCTAAATTCTGTGGAGAATGTATTTCAAAGAATTGGACTGGATAACTTTAATTCTGAGTTATAGTTGCAACAAGTCTTGGTGAACTGCCTTAGGTGGTCTTAACAAGGGAGCATTCTTTCAAATTATCTGGGCCTATATATGACTTTTGGTAATGACCAACACTTTGCATTTTGCCTAGAAACAAACTGGCAGCCAAGGAAGTGCTTTAACTGTTTTCATTTCCTCCAAGTTCATTCTTTGGGAAAAAACACATATCATTTGTTCTCAACAGTCTAGAAATAACTACTTTTATATTTTATTTATTTATTATTTATTTATTAAATTTGTATACCGCCCTACTCCTGAGGGATTTGGGGCAGTTTACAGGGTAATTAAAATCAAATATATAAATTCAAATAATCAGAACCCCTCAATCCAGGCCGGCTAGTTCGAAAAGCCATGTCTTTAGGTCTTTCCTGAAAGAGCGGAGGTCGGGAGCCACACAAGATCCACAGGTAGTTGGTTCCAGAGGGTGGGTGTCCCAACCGAAAATGCTCTCCCTCGGTGAGCCGCCAGTCAACACTCTCTAATCGGTGGCACCCGAAGGAGGCCTTCCCTATGGGAGTGGACCGGGTGGTGGGAAGATGATGCCGGCAGCAGGTGTTCCCACAAATATCCTGGGCCCAGGCCATTCAGGGTTTTATAGGTCAAAACCAACACCATGAATCTCACTCGGAGGGCAACCGGAAGCCAATGCAGCTCGTGGAGAAGAGGTGTTAGTATCGGGAAGCCCCCAAAACAACTTGCGCAGCCGCATTCTGCACCAGTTGAAGCCTCTGAATGGTCCCCAAGGGCAGCCCCATGTAGAGTGCATTGCAATAGTCAAGCTGGGAGGTCACAAGCACATGAGTGACTCTGCGTAATGCATTTCGGTCCAGATAGGGATGCAATTGGTGCACCAGGTGGACCTGGGCAAAGGCTCCTCTGGTCATGTATTTGGCTCATGGAAATCCAGATGCATACTCTTTGCTCCTTCTAATTCATCATTGAATCAAGCGATTTTTATTACAGATGCAGATAAGACTTAATTTTTTACTGAATTATCAGAATTTAACCAATTGTTATATATTTTGTACGCAATTTTCCTTTTTTCTATCTTAAGTAAACTCTCTGTAGCCTCTGTAAGGTACTTTTTAAGAAGCACAGCATGCCCAAGGATATGTTTTCACACTAATTTGTATCATGTTTTCTAACCAAAAATGACAGACAACTGTGGGAATCCACCTCTTTGCAAGAGTGGTGGAAAACCACTGAGTGTACAACCAAGAATTCATGGTGGAAATCATTTTTATATGTAAAAGAATGTTTGTGCTTGACAAAAAAGACAACCTCCTTACCCATTCTATACAGCCATCTTCAAACAAATTTGTCAAATAGTGCCACAGATTCCCAGTCAAGGAAGTGATGTATGGTTGGTTGGACTTTGTATCTCCTTCTCAGCAGCCTGCCATGGAGGAGACAGATAGAGTGGATTCATTAAAGCAGATGAGTTCTGAGAAGCAATTCCAACTTGTCTTCCTTTTTTTTCTGCCAGCTTTCAGCACCTTCGATCTGAAACAGAATATAGAAATTGAAGAAAGAGCCTGTGCTTTTAGAGATCTTTAACAAAAAAAGGATATAGGTTCATTAGCAGGGTAGAGATTGAATCATTAACCTAGGCACTATTAGAAGTCTCCAAGTGCCTTACACAACTGAGAACAAGCTGAAGATGTTTTGAACATGCCTAATATGAGATTACATCTTTGTGTGTGTGTGTGTGTGTGTGTGTGTCTATTCATGTTCCGAAGAAAACATTTTAAAATTGGTGGAGCAGGAAAAGGCTCGACTCTGTGAAGAAAAACTCTAATTCACACTAATCTGAGTATGTGTGCATGAATACACATGCACACAAACTCCAAAGCCTTCCTAACACCTGCTCATTTAGTTGGGAACTGAAGATGTTGATTCAGATCCATTAGGAAACATAAAGAAAATTATTGATAATTTGCCACCTGCTTTTTGAGAATCAATATTGTCTTGGGAGGAGGGAGGAAGGAAGAGAGAGAGATCACACCTAAGGATCCTTAATGAACTGCAGTGTCATACTGTGAGCTTTTTGAATACATTGGTGCAACTATTAACAAATAGCATAATCAACTTGGAATTTAATGTGTGTGTTTTGCACTTGGGGAACACAATGTGCAATAACTGTTTTTCCATCTGTCAGAAAATTAGGATTCTTTCTGTAGCAGTTAAGAGTTTTATATATTTAAGCGTGGTGCGGGGTGAAATACTGTTTATCCACAAATTCTATATAAATAAGAATGGAGGTATGTATTAAGCACAGCTGTTTGTCATGCTTAATGTCTCTTCTACATCCTTGTTTATCCCAGCAATGCACAGACTGAAATTGGAATACAAAGTAAAAATGATGTGAAAGTTGCTTTATTCCATCCTTGAGATTCTTCGACATTTTAGACAGTTGCATTATTTCATTGGCAAATTGCTGGTGTTCTCTACTGAGTGTGATGGAAATTCTTGCACAGTCCCATATTATAAGGCATACCCATACAGCACAGTTATTCAACACTCCTTATTATCTCCACTTTTCTCATTTACATAATATAGTGAATATACTAGATGATGCCAATACTCATTTATTTGCCTCAATGGGTATAGCTTGGCTTTCTTTTAAAAACAAACAAACAAACAAACAAACAATACACTTGGGATCACAGTTGCAAGATATCTAAATGCTCATACCTAAACCCAAATATTTCAGTTAATTTTATACCATAAAGATTGCTTTCTATCCTACTACACCCGAGGGCTACCACATCAATTATTCATATTTTCTTCTTTTCAACCACAGTTCAATCTGATGTGTTACATAGGCACCAAATCTTTTACCAATTTCTTTCTGGAATTCCCACAATATTTTAGCCTGCTCATTTTTGACTGCTTTTTCAACTACAGTGTATGATCCCACCAATTTTTCATTACTGGCCCATGATAATTTCTTACAGAGGTTTCAGTGAATCATTTTGGCTACTGTGTTATGCCACTGTTGATAATCAGTTAACTTTTGGTCATATAGTTAGCCAGATGTTTAGATAGGATTTGGCATTTTATCGACCTATCAAGTCCTTCCCAAAGATCTGGGATAGGAAGATGTTATTTAGTAGTATTAAAAAGTATTGTTTTATAAACTGTTCCAAGTAAAGCTACCATTTGCAATTGATGGGTGGTGATTTTGTCAATTTGGATGGTTTCAGCGGTGCTCCAGTTGTTTTGGGATTGCACCCAAGGTGCCTATTACTATTACTATTGATACTATTTTTACTTCCTTTTGCCACAGCATTTTACTTTTATTTAACTTTGTATTTTTCATTTTGTTATCTTTTTCAGTTCTTTTTCTTTCATTCTTCTGTCTCCAGGTGCTGCCATGTTCACTAGTCAGACTTTTTTTTATCTTTCTAGCTCACATGAAGATAAAATAAGGGCTGGGGAAGCATTCAGAATTTCAAGATTCTTTTACTGCAAGTGTTAATAAAATAGTCCTGAAGTATAAGGCATTGGTTGGTCTATTCTGTTGAGCTCATATATTGTGAGTAGGATGAAAGAGTATCTTGATGGAAGGAGTAAGAGAGAGAGAGAATCTCCCTAGAAAATATAATTCTGGTTCCACAATAACTGGATGCTAAAGGTATCTTCAACTAGCTACAAAGACACCAAAATAGCAATATACAATGCAACCTCTGTTGTTTTGTTTTTGTGACATTGTACACAAGTACATATGGAGTGGAGGTTGTTTTACAATATCCTGATGAACATACACAATTTATTACCTGACCATCCTAATTTTGTGGACAACCATAAAAAAAGTCCTCTTCAAATGCCAAATCATCTTCTGGCATCCATAAACAGGTTCTCTAATGATGGTATTTAAGGGAAGGTAGTATTGGGTTGGGTCATTGGTAGAACAATGCAGAAACCTCTTGCATTTTCCCCCTTATACTTCTCACTCGGTCTCAGATGAATATGCTTTAGAAATTAAGTATAAAGAAAGGAGTTGTCATGGATGAAATATGAAGTTAGTTATGTGGTCATCAAGAATGTTTATGCGTATATCATCTTTCATTTCCAATATGAGTATTGTATTCCTGTATCAAGAAGCTTGGTCATGGTTACTCAAGCCTTGATCACCTCCCATTTGGATTATTGTGATGTGATGCAACTTAAGTTGACTTAAAGAAATATTTGAAAGATGCTGGTGGTCCAGAATGCAGTGCACAAGCAAGTTATGGTTATGTAATGCCATTGTTTTATGAGCTGAACTGGGTTTTTGTAACTTTCCAGGTATAATTCAATGTATTGCCTATCAAAAGTTTGGGTTATTTGGAGAAGCACTTAGTTCCATTTCTTTCCCCATTTTCCAATATTCAGCATTGTGGGCCTTTGGCAGGTCTCTTCTATAAAATTGTCATGTAATGGGAGCTAGGATGTGTGTCTTCTCAGTAACAGCATCTGCCTTTTGAACAGCAGGAATATGGAGGTCTCTAATTCCATTGGTCTTCCATAAGATTTTGCAAACTCAGCT
>JANHFR010006674.1:335475-347912 GCA_032468015.1 Mimophis mahfalensis | reverse complement strand
CCTTGTAAAAATGCCGCTAATAAGCAGGCATATACAAAGAATGAAGGCTATTGCTAAGCACATTGATTTGTGCTTAAAACAGATTGTAAGCCGCCCTGAGTCTCCAGGGAAGGGCGGCATATAAATGGGATTTTTTTTTAAAAAAAACCATAAGGTAAATAGTATTCATAGGATGTAGGTACGGAAGAAAGAATCTTAGACCGAATCACAGTTTTAACTAATTTGGTAATGCCTAACATCTTGGACCCACATGGAAATCCTGATGTAACGTTATCATCAGGTTGGAGATAGCTTGGCTATTGTGTTGGGGATGAAAGAAGCTTCTCTCTTACTATTGGATGAGAAGAATAGATGAATAGATACGATTTTGTGTAACCAGTTTATGTTACACACAGAGATCCCAGGCTCTTCCTTCGGATGCTTGGCTCGAATGCTTGAAGTACAAAGAAAAGGATTTGCAGGTCTTCCTGAAATAGAATATTGTTCAGTTTGCAGAACTGGCAAATAGAGCCCACTGGGGTTTCGATGAGCCCTTCCTTTTTGTCCCTGGTCTTAGAAACCTTTGCACTGCACCTCAGCATCCCTGCTTTGCTTGCTACCCTTTCCCGCTCTGTAAGGATGCAGTTCTGCTGTTGAAAGCCTCTGTTTTTAAAACAAAACAAAACAAAACAACTACCACTCTGGAATTTGCACAAGACCAGGATAAGTGAGTGGCTGTCTCTTGGTTTCTCTGCCCAGAAGGTGTGATTTCCCATGGCTTTAGATCCCTTTATGACACAAAGCTGGATATGTGGGGGTGGAGGGTCAGAGTAGCTATCCCAAAAGATGTGTAAATAACACATCAAGATGACTTTCACACTTCAGTCTGTTCATCTCATCCTGGTGTTTGGCTTTCTGCTCCCTCCTTTCCCCCAATTAATCTTGCTTTGTTTGTATTGGCAACGTTTGGGTATTTAGGGCAGAGGAAATTATGCCCTGTTTAAGGAAATGGCACTTACCAGCGACAGATCAGTTGGGGAAAACATTGTTCTTCTTTGCAAGGTAGACATGGCGTTCAGAAATCAGACTGATTGGACACATCATTCATCTCCTGGTGCGCCGGCACCCAAGAATACCAGGCATGTATGTACGATAGGCACCAAGGCAGACTTTTCTATCATTTCTAGCAGAGCATCTTATGTAGATGTTCACCTATCATTGAGGGCATGATCCAGCCAAAGTTTTTTTTTTTAAAAGTTACTATGAATTAAAACCAATTGGAATGGAAAATGTTGAATGTTCCCTTAATTGTTCCAAATGATGAAACTTAAGAGTCTGCACACACAACTTTTTAGGATGGAGGTTACCCTTAGGCCTAGCAAAGATGCTGCGAGTGGAGAAAATAATACAGCTCTCTGTGGTTGACCTTGTGAAAAGCATCCTTGCATCCCTCTGGGACAGAACTAAGTAGACATGACTTACAATGAGTGAAAGAAAGCCCTTTTCCCAAACATTCAGCAGGCCAAATCTCGTGTGCGCATAGCATTCTCTATTACATCACAGCTCTGTTGATATAGGCAAGATACATTGCAGAAAAGGGCTAAGACTGTGCCTTGAAAGGGAATGTTAAAGTTTTAGCTTAAGTCTTTAAGATGTAGAATAGCTAAATCTTCATCTGGACACTTCTTGATCTGTAAGAAAAAGGATCTCCTTTGCTAAATGTTTTCAGTTATAGAGATGAAGGAGAAAGAGAGATTAGGAACTATCTCTGGATCTTCTGTGGCCATCTGGATGAATTCACCAATGTAAGCATCAGTGACTGCATTCTTAAGTGAAGCTTACCTAACTGAAAGAACCCTGATGGCTGAAAACAATAGCTCTATTAACACTTTAAACATAATAAGTTTAAATATTGGCAGTCTACATATGTGGCTTAAAATGCTGGTGATCAATAGCTGGCTGGCCCAAGCTAATGGTTAGTTTCTACCATTTTCTGCAGTCATTCGTATTAAAATACAAATATCTTGATTTTAATTCACCTACTCCCACTTTATGGTTCTTCGTAAATCTAAGATGACTTTCCTATTAAAAATTCTTAGGGGCAAAACTTAATCTTCATTTCATTTGGAGTTCTGCATAAAAATGATCACTTAGAGCAGGCGTCTCCAACCCTGGCAATTTTACGCCTGGAGGACTTCAACTCCCAGCTGGGGAATTCTGGGAGCTGAAGTCCACCAGGCGTAAAGTTGTCAAGGTTGGAGACCCCTGACTTAGAGGATAAATAGTCACTATCTGTTCATATCTAAGATGTTGACATCTGAGAATTATAGCCATTGAGTTAGTAATTCCCCTTTCTATGGTTGCTAAATCATTGCTAAATATTTAATTTGAAAATAGTCAAAATCCTACACTGTGCTTGTTTAACAGGGAACAAGATCTAATTTACATATTTTCATTTCTCGATGTAACATTGTGCGAACATAGATGTCCACAATAATGTCTGAATTTGAGGCTCAGATAAGGCCTTTCCATCCCTGATACAACTCTATTGCCGTATCTTCTGCCCATAGAGTTATTCCAGTAGTATATGATTTTTATTAAATCCTACATCATCCCAACCAGTATAATTTGAAGATTATATTCTGAGAGTTGTATGGACATACGTGCTATTGCCAAGTCATTTCTAAAGTACTAACTGAATTTCAAGGCTTCAGGATTTAAAATGTTGAGTACATGGGATAGTATCGATAGTGAATTGCTGAAATAGCTGTTGGCATAATCTGAAATGTAAATAATAAATCTCTTCGTATATAATTTCTATTTTATTTTCTCAAATATTTAATTATTCCACATACAGTTAAAGATTCCCTCCCCAAGAAATGCCTAAAAATGTAATGTATGCATTTTACAGGTATGTAAAAACATGTCTCCTCTTGTGACTTTTTTGAAATGACCTTTTTAAAAATTATGTAGTGTTCTCCAGGCCTTAGACTGTCTCTGTCTCTTGACGTGTCACCATGTGTGATATTATTATCAACCCAAATTAATCTACCCAAATTCTGGATGGTATAGTCATTTACATGGACAGTTATGGACCATAGCCTCCTGTGCTGGTCCAGTGCCAGATCCATATTTCTCCAATTCCAAGTCTAAGGCTGAGAGAAGAAGAGAGAGATAATCCAACTTCCATTCCTGAGGGAAGACTAGAACCTGGATCTTCCCATTAACATTGGTTCCTCTATGTATGAGTGATATGTATGTGTGTGTGTGTAAGCATGAGCACTAGTTAGAGAGCAAGGATTGCCTCTGTAAATGCTGTATCTGCATTCCAGATTTGTTGTTATTCAGGATCATGTTTAGAACATTTATCCTTTGATAAATAATATGTGCAATCTTTCTTGGTTCTTGCATGGATGATAAAAGTTCCTTTCTCTGAATTGGAGGTAGGCAGCCTCCACTTTGTCCTTTCCCCAAGGATACACTGACTTCTAACTGCCTAACCTCCCTTCATTGTCTATCCAAGCTCTTAGATGTGGCGGCCTCTTGTCTTCCTCCATTTTGCCCTCCAGAAACCTCAGTATTGTCCCCGAATGGGCAGCTTTGTGGTTTGTTTCAATAAGTCAAGCACTCTTGGATTCCTAAGAAAGGCATTAAAGGGGATTTAAAGTTTTTATAGACATATAGGATTAGGTGAACCTCTAGTTCAATGTCAGAGCCTTTCTTTCTTTCTTTTTCCTTTTGGAACAGTTCAGTCTCAATCAAACAGCTGTGGATTTACTAGTAAGGGTTTATTTCTAAAAACTCCCATCTCATTGTCTTGAGTGTTGTCATTTTCAATCATCCGGAATTGATTATGAATGTAGGAGTACATGCTGGTATGTTGTGTGGCAGTGTTACGAAACGTAATGATTTCCATATGGAAGTAACATTTAAGATAGTTTAATATTACTAGTTTAAGAGTCAAGGAAAAAACCAGACTCCAAATTCCTGCTCAGTTCAAGTGTCAGTCAATTATACATTTTTTTCAATTTTTTTCTTGTATTAAAATGGGAGGATGTTTCAATTCTATTGGAGAGACAGTTGGAATAAAAGAGATTGAAAGTACTTTGCACAAAGAAATGCCAATTCTGAAGATATGGATTAGGATTCAAAACGTTGGTCAAAGGGTGCTCAGAAGGCATTTGAATGGTGGGGAATGTTTCACAAAAATAAACAAAAACGTAGAACTTGTTCAATAGGAAGCAAAAAATAGTCCAATGAAATCCAATGGGCTCAATTCTGAATAAAGGTTAAAGATTTCCCTCTGATTTCCTTGACATGTAGTCTTTAAAATTTTCTAAAAATTTTAAAAATAACAATACCAATATAAAATGAAATGATGAATATGTCAATTATCTAAACAGAGCTTACATTTTCCTTTTAGGTATTCTGGAAATAACTGCAGTGGACATTGGGATTGTTGCTATCAAAGGCTGTTTTTCGGGCAGATACCTGGCCATGAACAAAAGAGGCCGACTTTATGCTTCAGTAAGTACCATTTAAAACAGAGGCATCTTAACTATGGCAAGCCAGCTGAAGCATCCTCCAAGTAGAGTGCCCATCATTTTCAATGGGGATTTAAACTCCATTGTAGTCAAAAGGGCAGAAATACTAGGTGCCTATGGGGGAACATTTGTAAAGAACAAAAATATGTGCTTTGGTTTTATTTGGGGGATTAAGCAGCCAATACTTAGAATCTTTTAGCTGAAACATGACTGCGACCATGAGGCATGCTCATTCACTTTTCATGTGTGCAGCAGGATAGGAATTCAAATAATCCTATTTACACACTAAAAACAAAACATTTATGTTTTGAGGACCTCTGGTTTAGGGATTGTAAACAACTGATTCAGGTAAGGAGTTCATCAAGGAATTGTAGAACTGATGATGTGACGAGGAAACTTTTCAAAAAAGGAGAGCAAACTCTGCATAAGAGTCCCAGTTGCAAAAAAGATTTTAGAACACATAAAACTGGGATCTAATGGCAGAGATGTGGATCCAGAGGCACTTACAGGTTGAATGAATGTGTCAATCATTCTGCAAATCCTCGGATTACAAAGACAACGCTGTGGGGGCACATTGGAACAGGCTGAGGATGTACTCTTTACCATTCCATAATAAGATTAATATAGCATTTTATTTAACCAAGCCTTCATGCAAGCAGAACAGGAGCATTTTCTGTCATAAACCTTGCATAATTTGTACCTTGGATATTCAATTGTTTTCTCTCTTTTTGTCCTCCGTCTCAAAAAGGAAAGAAATATAGGAACAATAGCATCAGTTAGAAAAATTATTATTTTTTATTTACTATGTAACCTTATATTCTACCTTGCTTAGCACTAGAATATTTTTATCACTCCCCTTGGCACTGATATCAGATAGTTTTTCTTTCCAGGTGAGATTTTAAAATTGATAGATGAGGTAGTTAAAGCCTTCATCAATTGGTTACCGGAGATCAAATCAAAGTAGTGAAATAATTAATCTATTTAAAGACGGTTACTTCCAAATCCACATAATCTTAACAGAAACATGCATTCTCTAAATAGTTAATAAGGAATAAAAGAATCCACTCCTCTGGTGTGTTTTTAAGGTGGAAATTAAGAGCCCAGATTTATGAATAGGTCACAATTTCTATAAAGAATATAAAGAATTCTATTCTATTCTATTCTATTCTATTCTATTCTATTCTATTCTATTCTATTCTATTCTATTCTATTCTATTCAGAATTTTATTTAAGCATTACAAATTGCAGAAAATGAGCTATATGTCCTTGACTGAGATATTCAGGAGCCATTGACAGACAAAAGGGGGCTAAAACAATTTTTAAGCTCACATTTGGAAGCAACTTCCATATTTGGAAGCAGAAGCCTCCCTAAATCACTGATGTATAAGAAAGAGGAAGAGGTAAGTACAACCAGGCTTTTGATTCTATTATTACAGGTAGTCCTTGCTTACTGACTGCCTTGTTTAGTGATTGTTCAAAGTTATCACTATTGGAAAAAAACAACTTTGTGACCAATCCTTGCAATTATGGCCATTGCGCTATCTGTGGTCTTGTGATTGCCATCTGGGTGTTTGGCAACCAGCATGCATTTTTGACTATTGCTGGAATGGGACCACTCACTGTGGTCAGCTCAGCCTGGCCAGCTTGCTACTACCAAGTTATCACTACAAAATCACCAAATCACTGCCAGGTTGTCACAGGACAACTCAACATGGCCAATTTGCCTTGGGGACAACTTGCCATAGGCAGCCAGAGGAAGACCCTCTGAGGGCTTCCTATTTTCACACACACATTCTATTGTTGCTGCCCATTGCGGGCTGTTTGTTGGTGGTGGCTGTGTTTGGGCTGTTCAATGTTAGCAACAATTGGTGGGGAGGGTGGGGAGGAGATCATGGAGGCTGGGTGTGTCCCATTTTCACACCCACCTATGCCACTGTCATGCCAAGTTCCCATTCAGCATGGTGGCGGCAGGATGTGTGATAATGGGAAGCCTCTGGCTGCCACCAGCTTCTCTGTGCTCTGCCCACTGGTTCATTTGTCCACCTGCTCCCCTCTCCCTCCATGGGAAGCCCCTGGCTGCCACCTCCACTCTATGCTCTGCCTATTCGCTCACCTGCCTGTCTTTCCCTCCGGCTGCCCGTGCCGTCTTTGTGGCGAATTGGCCCTGTTGAGTTGTCCTGCAACAACTTGGCAGCGGTGATTTGGCAGAACCGATTTGGTGGTGCCGAGCTGGCCATGCCAAGTTGTCTTAGACCTGACTGTTGCAGCCTCCTAAAGTCACGTGTTCGCCACTTGCAAGTTTCATGACTGGCTTCCAACAGGCATAATTAAAGGATAACATGGAAGGGAAATTGCAAGTCACAGCCTTATGATGTCTTGCTTAATGACTGTGATGATTTGTTTAATGGCAGACATAGAAATAGAAGTGTCTTCTTAAGTCTGGTAGAGCCATGTGATTTTTCTGCTTAGCAACCACAGTTCTTAGCGGTTGCCAGAATTGTCAGTTCCAAGTGTGATACCTACCACATATACTTCAAAGTTTTAGTTTTCCTGTGGAGTTAATATTCTCATCTGGTGAAGAAATATCTTACATGACACCTAAATGATACTCACTAAGCACTGTCATCAGAGCAGAGGGGAAGCTGGGTGTCAATTCCTGTCATTCCATATAATTTATAGTTTCCCAACTTTTGTGGTGAAAGAAGAACTAGCCTTCATTAAGGTACAAGAAAAAGGATTCTATTTATCAGACAAATGATAGTAAGCAATATTTCCCCTCCAAAAATTAACATTGTAACATTCATTTTTTAGAAAGGAACGTTTTTGGCCTAAGCATCATGACTGGGTGAACTGCTTGTGTGAAGTCTTCCACACAACTCCAAACACAGAAGAAAGTGTTGTACAGGTTTATACGTGCAAGTCTTTACAATATAGGCAACTGGCCTGTACTTGGGAATCTTTAAAAAAAAATAATACTGAGACAATTGTGATTTAGGAGCACAGGTAAGGTCAGTGCTTCCTGACTCATCAATATAACCCAGTGTTTCTCAGCCTCAGAAACTTTAAGATGTGTGGACTTCAACTCCCAGAATTCCTCAGTCAGTATTCTTGAGGATAAGAAATACCGGTACTGGTAAAGCCCTTCCTGAACACTGGAATAGGATTCTATTTCTACTGTAAATTTTATAGAACTACTAGCTGATGACTCAGGTTCGCCTGGATACTTATTTATCGGCAATACTGTAGTCAGGCCTTGCTCTAATGTAGTAGCTCTATGTGCCTCAAGCTGCTCTCTGGCCCAGTATCGCAAGTCAGAGGGAGCCCCCTTGTGGAGTACTGTGAAGCCAAAGCTGTCACCACTATTTTTAAGGCACAGAGACCTCCTGATGGGTACTAGGGGTGTCTTACCCCCACAGTGTTTGTTCCCAGAGGGTAAGTCATCTGTGTAGCAAATTTGGTTGGAACTGGTGGAGGCATTCCAGAGCTATGCTGGAACGAACACACACACACACACACACACACACACACACACACACACACACACACCAGATTTTATATAGAGAGAGATTGCAGAAATGAGGCCTCTGACAGAAAGACCTATTTATAAATATCTGCTGCTGGGTTTCTAGATTCTAGGCCTTTTCCTCATGCCTTGTGAATCTATTAGAAATTTTGCTGTTGACATTGGGAAGCATCTTTTTATTACTTATATAATAATTAGGAACTGGTAGGTCTTAATTCCTTATGCCACCTCCCTCCAGATTTTTCCCCCTTTGATTCCCACTTTGTTTTCAAAATATAGTATGATTTGATGCTGATTCCATTCAGATTCTGCTTGCATTGTAATCTTTTTATTTCTATTTCTTTTCTGTAGCTTTCCTGGTGGTTCTCTTCTCCTAACCGAAATATTAGGAAGGACAGATCTCATTCTGCTGTAATAGATGAGGTCTCCCTTCTTGGTCTCTCAACCTTTTCTTCTCTTGGACAATGTTTTATTTTCTTTTTCTTCATCAGGAACTCCTTGCACTATGAATTTTGCCTCTCTTCTTTAAATGGGGCACTTTTTGCATTTTGTTTCATGAATTGTAAGAAATATCTCCCATCCTGTCTCCAAACAGCTCCCGTCCCCCATTTCAGAATCAAAAATCTTGGCAGTATTGATTAGCTAATCAGGAAACCTGAGTGTATAAAAAGGAAACTCGTCGGACCACCAGTTAATCGTAAAGATCTTTCAGTGTGTGGAATCAGATAGATTGACACATATATTGAGAGGCAGGCAAGACTCCGGGTTTAATAAAAGCTGGGACCGGTGGTACGATTGGGTAAAGAAAAGATCAGTAGGAAAAAGGGATGCAGATAACATGGGGAAATGACCATTGACGATAAATGTTAAATTTTTTGGAAATTAAGTCTTAGAGATAAGATAGGTAAGACTGTGATAAAACTATAGGATATTTTATATAGGTGATAAATTGGGATTTTAATATGTATGGTGTGTTAGGATGTTATATTTGTACTATTGAAAAGCTGGTTAAGCCTTCGGTTTGTGGTTGTTTGTTTGTTTGTTTGTCTTACGTGTTGTAAATTTTGTAATAAAGATCTATTTTTTAAAAAATAAAATAAAATAAAAAGGAAACTCTCAAAGGAGATATGATTCGCATGTACAATGTCTTTCCAATTAATCGAATATCCCAGTCTGCTTTGCCCAAAGTATGTTCGTGCCTTGAATTCTTCCTCCTCCTTGTATCCCTGTATTAGGAGGGTGAAGTATTCCAGTACCAGGACGGAATGGTGGAAATCATTATTTATTTTCAACTGATGGAAAAATGGAACCTGCAGACAAAAGACCATGGGAACTACAGGGAATGGCCTAATGCACCTGGTCTTTCCCTACTTAGAGGGTTGTGTGGAAGGAAGAAATCTGTGAGAAAACCAGATATTATGTCCAACAGCCATGGAGGGAGCTATTGGGTGGTGGTGATCAGCAAAATACTTCTGGAGATCTTGACTTAAAATTCCTAGAGAGAATGGGTGGTACAGTTCTCCAACCTTTATGGACTGGTAGGAGAGGGGGAGGGATGGTTCTGTGCAGTAGTAGTCAAGCTAGAGCACATGTACACAGCTTCACTTGTGCCAGTGGCAGGCATGCAGGCATGCCCCATGCACTTGCCTGCTACTCGCGCAAGTGGAGGTATGCATGCCTGTGTGTGCTTGCCCGCCACTTCTGCGGCCTGGTTCCAAATGACTCAAGGCCCAGTGGTGGCCTGTGGCCTTGGGATTGGGGGCTCTTGGTCTCTGGAATAGGAAGAGTCCTGAAGTATTTGGCAACTGATATGAACGATAGCTGTATCACAAGTACAGCTGTAACAGGTGGCCTAAATCAGCAACATGTGAGTGAAGGCATGAGCTGAATTATTATAAGCAAATTCAGCATAGGTAAAAGTCAACCCAGTTGTGTCAGTGATCTACACAACAACCACAAAGATTATTATCTTTGCTTTACCACTGTGAAGGATGGAGTATTTTTATTTCCTATATAGCTGAAATAAAGCTTTAAAAATGCAGAGTGGATTCTAAGCCTTTTTTAGAAGTAAGATTATTCTCACCGTTTCAGAAAACTTGAAGATATCTAAAGGATGGAATATGGACACGGTACAGAATAAATAAGTTGTTTAGAGAAGTAATCAGGTACCACCAGAATAGATAAGCCCTGGTAGATTAGTTATGAAATCCAAATAAACTCTTTTTCGGCATCTTTGAAAAGAGGAAAGGGGAGCAACAGTCCATCCAGAAGGGACAATTATTGTGGGACAATTTTCCCTATTCTGAAGAAAAATGGAGGAAAGAGAGAATAGGGCTTCTGTTTAAGATCGTCTGAGTATGCTCATGTGGTCTTATTCTTACTGTGTTTAGATCTGATGTCAGGGAAGGAATTTCTGTTCTTATCCCAAGAGTTTTGGAAAGCATGCCAAATCTATTATAAATGTTAGCAAAGAACCAAGCAGCTGGATCCATCTTAAGCCTTGGATTCATGTTAATTCCTTTAAAGCAATAGTAGCCCAAGAGTCCAATAAAGACAGATCAGAAACACTTAACTTTTTAGTACAGGGACACTAATAAGAAAGATAATGAAGCATTGCTTGAACTTGATCAACATAGAGAGATAGATTGTGCAAGTAAATCAATAAACACTCCAGATACATAACTAGAAAAAAAACATCATGAAAAATTGTTTGCTAAATTGCATGAAGACTAATAGGATAGTGTCCAAATAAAAAAGCATTGCTTTTGATAATAAAAATTCAAGGCAGTTAAATATTGACCCAAGGTTCGTAATAATGAATGTCTTACACAGCCATGCCAAGGGTTCAGAAATGGAGTGGGGTAGAATAGTGATCTACAATGGTTACAAAGTTTGAAAACTTGTAATCATAGATTACAGGTAAGGAGGTAGCATTCTTAACAAGGAAATAACGTTAGTATGGGAAGAGGAGTCAATAAAGTCTATAAATACTCATCAATGTGTTCTTTTAGATAGATCAGTTCTGAACAATCGGGACTTTACGGAAAACATGTGCTCCAGGAAGATAGTTGAAGGTGCAGTCACAAAACTGATCTGGCAGAGAGTTTCTATGCTATCTCCTTTCCACACTAATCAGCATTTGCAAGTTTGTCAGGCAAGGAAGAAAGAAGTTTCTAATATGGAACAGGCAGCAAAAGAGAGACTGAAGGCTGAGTCATGCATGCTGATGTATCAGAACCGATCTTTTTCCTGTTCCAGTGAATGTGTGGATGTTTGTTTGTTTTGTTCATATTTATATGCCGCCCAACTCCCGAGGGATTTGAGTATGAAGCCATTCAGTTCCTGAGCCTCTTGGAAAATGTAATAAAATAAAATTGAAAGGACTCTTGATGATTCCTACTGTGAGAGTGTGGGGAGGCTGACAGGCATCTTTTTGATACATGCACATGCTCACATCAATATGCATGACATATGCAGATACAGAGATACGGATATAGAAGTCTTCCTGCTATGAAACAAAGCATCTTCTTCACTTAAACAGAGGAGACTCTCCTTACTGTTTCTATCAGCTCTTTGATAAGTCCTTGGGGGGACTACGTGGAAGTACAGCTGGGTTCTCCTGTGGGAAAATGGTAGCAATTGAACAGCTGTTGGATCTAAATCAACAGTCATGGTGGTGCAGTGAGTAGAGTGCTGTATCTAGTACTTAGCTGCCAGCTGCCTGAAATTAGGCAGTTCGAATCTCACCAGGCTTAAGGTTGACTCAGCCTTCCATCCTTCCGAGGTGGGTAAAATGAGGACCCAGATTGTTGAGGGCTATGTGCTGACTTTGTAAACCACTTAGAGAGGGTTGAAAGCCCTGATAAGCAGTATATAAATCAAATGCTACTGCTATATTACTATTGCTATAAATTTCAGGGGCAGGGGTGGTGGTGGTAGTGAGGTTGATATTTATACAATTTTGGTTACATTAATTATTTTGTGCTGAGAAGCCTTATTCTTTCAGTTAAGTTCATTTGGAAGACAAGGGTGGAGCTTTTCCCACCTGGTAATACTAAAGTAGGTAACTTTCCTATTGCTATGAAGAGTTGGAACAATCAATCAAAACGCTGAGCTGTCTGAGGAGAAAAACTTAGATTCTCCCCAATGTTAGCTAAATTAAAATTGTTGACAGTAGCTGTGCTAGGAAGGGAGAATTGGGAAAAAAGGGAGAACTAGGAGTTCTAGTTCTAGAGAGAAGAAAAGTAGCGGGGAGAAAAGGCCTCAGGAAGTATAAGTGAAGAAAGCCTCCATGTCTAACTCTAGAGCAGTGTTTCTCAACCTTGGCAGTTTGAAGATGCGTGGACTTCAACTCCCAGAATTCCCTGCCGGCGTTGCTGGCTGGGGAATTC
>JANHFR010006674.1:305681-335375 GCA_032468015.1 Mimophis mahfalensis | reverse complement strand
CGTTGCTGGCTGGGGAATTCTGGGAGTTGAAGTCCACACATCTTCAAACTGCCAAGGTTGAGAAACACTGATCTAGACCAATAACAAATCCATTGCAACTGAACCACGTGAAGTCTCAATTCCAAATCAGTCTTATTCCATTTAGTAAGAGATCAAAATATGTCCAGCATAAGTTGTGGCAGTAGAAATTAATTTGTTGTAGTGATTAAACAATGGACAGTCACCCAAAGTCCCGGGTTCCAGTCAGCCCACCCAACCAGCCATGAAAACTCACTTTGTGCCTTTGGTGCTTCCAAGTCCAAACTACCTTGCAGGCATAATGGGAAGAGGCAGCAGCTGAACTCCTGAAGGAAAGTCAGGATATAAATTTTAAAAACAAATAAATAAATAACCAGGCTATCCAGAGTCACCTTACAAAGGAGATGGGTGGCATAAAATGTAATAAATAATAAAATAATTTTAAAAACTGAATTGCTTATGATATATCACAGTAAACATTGTTTTAAAAGGGGCCATGGAAATGTATTGGAAGTCCTAAGACAATACACTTTGAGGAGATTAGAACACCAGTTTGATGCCTACTTAGCACAATTAAGAAACTGTTGGGTAAATGCGACAGCAGGTACATCAGCACATTCTTATTTTGTCTGAAATGTACAATGTAGAAACAAATTGCTCAAATCAGATTAGGCTCTTGCTTAGAATCCTCATAGATCCCCTCTTCCTGATATCACATCACATCACAAATAGTAAAATAAAGAATAAATGATTGTATGGGATAATTATATTATCTGCTTTTCTAAACGCGTCTGTGTCAGTGGCCTGCTTATGCAGTACATTTTCAAGAATGAGATTCTCAGGCTTGATTTTACAGGCATATTTACTCCATCTGCTGGGCTGATTGAGAATTCCCTACAACTTAAAAAAAAACAACCAACCCCCCCCCCTCCCCACCTCATTCCAGAATAGTAGCAATTATATTTGGAAATGCAGAGAATTTAGAACTGCAAAACTCAGGAACTAAACAAAGAAATGTATCTATGAGAAATTGGCATAAAGAGAGTTTCATGTATAGCTCGCATCTAGATTTTAAGTACGTAATGGTATACTGCTACTATCTTTGGCTTTGAGAGTATGGAAGTAAGGTTAAAAAATGTGTTACCGTAGTTTGTTTGCTATATCCAGTAGTTTGTTGTTTGTTAATTTATTTACAACATTCAATATTAGAACTTTATTTTACTTTTGGTAAGTAATGAAATCTTTTGCTTCATTTCTGAAATGAAGGCTGGCAATTAGGATGCATGGAATTTCCAATTATCTCCAAGATACAAAAGAAAAGTGAATTAAGCTATTAGTAGTACAGTGGAACCTTGGCTCGCAACCACAATCCGTTCTGGGATTGCAGTCACAAGCTGAAGTGTTTGTAGCCTGAAGTGATGCTTCTGCGCATGTGCAGAAGCCGAAACAGTGCAGAAAGGAAGCTTCTCGTGCTATTTTTCTTTCACAAGCTGAGTTTTGGATTGGAAACCAATCCAAAACTCGGTGTGATTTTTTGGGTCGGAACCTGAATTGTTTGCAAACCGAGGCATTCATAAGCCAAGGTTCCACTGTGTAGGAAAACGAATTGTCACAGCATGTAACTAGGGATTACCGAATCATTTTTAAAAAAAAGTTTTAAATAAAGTTTTAAGTTAAAGTTTAAAGTTTTATAAAAATAAAGTTTTAAAACTTTATTTAGGAAATGGGCAAAGGGCCCATCAATTGTTCTTGCTAATGAAAATTACCTGTTTCAACAAAGTGTAGTATTAGAATATGTAATTAATCTCTGAAAATATAGTTAAGGGCCATGTCTATTACACTTATAGATTGTCCTGGGAGAACAGGATGATCAGACCCCTTTCAATCATGGTTCAGATCTAGGTGCGAGACAAAGAGAGTATTAATTGCTCTAAGGCAGGGATGTCAAACTCAGGTGGCATCATGTGATGTATCGGGACTTTGCTAAACTGGGCATGGGCGTGACCCATGTGTGATGCATCTGGCCCAAGAGCTGGGAGTTTGATAGCCCTGCTCTAAGGGATGGCTATTGGTGAGAGATGGATGGGACTTGTCTACTGCTCTGGTCTTATCAGCCCTCTCAGCAGCCTTCAGCACCACTGACCATTGTACCCTTCTGGACTACCTACAAGTATTCAGTAGTGGGGAACATACTTTGCAAATGTACTCTTCCTCCCTTAACAGTTGTTTGCTTGGTGCTGATGGTAGTGACTGAGTCAGTGTTCACTCCTTTGCCACATGGCTTAGTTATTTCTCCAGTAAGAACTACTTACTGGGCAGAAAAACTGACTGAAGCCACTGGGAGTGGTTACCAATTAGCTTGAGGTATGGTATCATTTAGTATGCTACCCTGGACAAGACTGAAGATGCTGGTGATATCTTGTTCCAGTACCCAGATCTGGATGGGACAGAACAGGTTAAATTTAAATTAAACTTGACTGAGTTGCTGTCTATGCATTGTGGCTCTCTGTGAGCATCTAGTGTTATCCCTAGATGAGGAAGCATTGCTTCTGAAGGAGCAAGTCCATGACCTAGGGTTCTTTCTGCATTCATGGCTACTGCTGATTAGACAAGAGGAAGCCAGGGGCCTTGGCCAGTGGTGATTGGCTCATTTGTTGCAGTGCAACCGGAAGTGGGAACTACATTTCACCGAAATGCCATAGTGAAGAGGGATCTACAGTAATTCATGCCCTGTTCACCATCCACTTAGATTACTGTAATGTACTATAATTGAGACAACTTGCCTTGGCCAACTCACTGTGGGACTGTATCAACAAATGAAGTTAATTAATTTTGATGGAACTGTGGCCAATAATAATAATGAAATAAAGAAATTCAATTCAAAAATACAAGAGTTACAATAACTTTGAGGAAGACGTGGTCACTGATGATAAAAGTAACTGAATGAAATGATTAATACAGCATTGACTTATCCAATGGCAAATTGTCCTTCAGGAAGTTGGCTCCAGTGAGTTGTCCTAGACCCCTTTGGGGATGCCTCAGAAGATTATCTGAAAAGTACAATTAGTTCAAATGCAGCGGCCACCTATTTGACAGCACACTTCACAAGGAATGAATTACACCTGTGTTTTGGGTCCTCCAGAGGCTTCCAGTACCCTTTCAGCTGCAATGGCTTGGGCCCGGAATATTTGAGGGGACACCTGCTGCCAGCTTCCCACCACCCAGTCCACTCACATAGGGAGGGCCTTCTCCGGGTGCCGTCGGCCTTAGAATGTCACCAGGTGGTGCCTAGGGGAAGAACTTTCTCCGTAGGAGCTCCCACCTGGTGGAATCAACTTCCGTTGGACCTACGTACAGCTCCTGACCTCCGCTCCTTTCGGAAGGAGTTGAAGACCTGGCTCTTTACGCTGGCCAGCCTAGACTGAGGGGTTTTAAAAACTTACGTTGGGCAATTTTGATTTAATCTGTTTTTAATTTTTATATTCCATGTTTTTTAAAGCCTTGTACACCGCCCTGAGTCCTTTTTGGAAAAGGGCAGTATATAAATATAATTATAAATAAATAAATAAATAAATTTCAAAAGTGCTGGTTATGACCTATGTGATTTGGCATCAAGTTATTTTTAAGGCTACATTCTCCAATTGTAATAGCGCAATTCATTCAGTTATCCCTGGAGAGCCTATTGGTGGGCCCCCCAATTCTATGAAGTAAGTTAGGTGTTGGACAGTTGAAGCATGAAGAATGTTCCTTTTCTTTGGCAGAGCCTTTGCTAGAACAGCCTCCCGACTGAGATTGAGATTAGACTATAGGTGGTCCTCAACTGTTGACCAAAATTGAGCCAAAATTTATGTTATTAAGTGAGACATTTAAGTGAGTTTTGCCCAATTTTAGGACCTTTCCTGCCACATTTCTTAAATAAATCACTACAGTTGTTAATTTAGTAACACTATTATTAAGTGAATCTGGTTTCCCCATTGATTTTGCCTGTCAGAAGATTGCGAAAGGAAATCCCATGATTCCGGGACACTGCAACCGTCATAAATGTGAGTTAGTTGTCAAGCATCCAAATGTAAATCACATGACCATGGGGAGGCCGCAATGGTCATAAGTGCGAAAAATAGTCATAAGTCACTTTTTTTTCAGTGCAACTGAAACTTCAAATGGTCACTAAGTGAACTATTATAAGTTGAGGCCTACCTGTAGTTGAAAACAACTCTTTAAAGATATTTTGTGGGCTTAGTAGTTACCATTTGAGCTTCTTTCTGTGCTCACTTGGTTTTCCTTACGATATTGTTTTCTATAGGTGCTTATTTATTTATTCTGGAAATTATGCTATGTAGACTTGTCTGTTAACCACCAGAGGCCCTAGAAAATTATGGTGTTTTAAAGTCAGATTTTTTTTTTTCCCTTTGGCTTGGAAACAGAGATGAGCACTGCCCCCTAGAGTCGAGAACGACTAGCACATATGTGCGAGGGGAACCTTTACCTTTACCTTTACCTTTAAAGTCAGATTTGGGTTGCAGGAGTAAGAGAAATATATTCTGTCAAAGAAAGTGCTATTCTCTGGTAGCATCAGAAAGACACTCCTACTTTTCATTCTTGGTGGGCAAAGTATGATTAGTCATGAGATTAATCAAGAATAGACTGTAGTAAATTTTTTTGCTTTTATCATCATAGTCACTCTTATCATTACATGGAGAAAGGGAAGAAAGTAAAGACAGTGTTCTTTGCTTTGTTTGATATATATAAGAACAGTAGATGTTAATGGATATCAAAACTCCTTTATAAATAAATGGACGTCACTTTTAAGTTGACCATAACTGGAAGTCTTCATAAGAACAAATGCACTGAGCTTTGTACCTTGCAGTTGTTTGTGCTGCTTTTTGAAAGTAATGGTTTCCGTCCTTATTTTTCAGGAAACCTACAATGCAGAGTGTGAGTTTGTGGAAAGGATCCATGAGTTGGGCTATAACACCTATGCATCCCGCTTGTATCGGACTGTGCCCAATGGCACTAGCAGCAAACGCAAAGCTAGTGCAGAGAGACTCTGGTATGTCTCCATCAATGGGAAAGGACGACCCAGGAGGAGCTTCAAAACCCGTAGGACGCAGAAATCATCTCTCTTTTTGCCTAGGGTGTTGGATAACAAAGACCATGATATGGTCCAACTATTCCACACAAATGCTAAGTACAGAGAAAGCCTATTGAAGCCACTAAATAAGAACCAGAGAAGAAGGAGGGGACACTAGGAAGTATTGTGCGAGTGGGGAAAATATGATGGATCCGAAGACGCACAAAAAAGCTACCATTCCATGGATATCGTTGGCTAAACCATATGGACCCAGTAACAAATGATTCCATGTAAATGCAGACATACACACACAAATATACTTGCTAATAGATGGTTTAGTTGTGTATCCGATTGCTAAGGATATATAATAAATTAAAGCATGCTTGCATGTACGTTATGATGAAATAATGCGTTTGGGTATTCCTTGTCAGTTTCTTAATTTTTTTATGCCCCAGGAGCATTTTAGCTTAGTCCATAATAGGGATGTCACTTTGTTCTAATAAGAGTTTAAATCATAATTGGGCAAAAGCTGCCTATGAGAAAACAGTTATTTTAAGGGGAAAAAACCTTTCCTTTCTCCATCAAAACAGGCTAGATGCTCTAGTGAGATGTTTGCTCTTTGTATTTTTTTTCATTTATTAAAAATAATACTTTAAAGTATGTTGTCCAGTTAATTTGGGAATGCCTTTTAACTAAGTAATTTTAAGTAATTTCACATATCTTATTAATAATTAAATGTTGCAGTTCTGGATATTAGATGAAAATATTACATGTGTTTTTCTTTTCCAATTATAAACAGAGAAAGATCTGCTTTATTGTGTATACTCCTTTTTTCTTTTTCATTTCTTTTCTTCGTTTTACTGAACAGTAAGGTATCAAATACCATATTTATACTAATATAAGATGTTAAGTGGAGGAACTTTTTGAAATTGCAAGAGACAGCTACCGAGATTTTGAGTGCCTTTTAAAATGATGTTTTGCTTGACCAAAATTTGTACATACATTTTCCTTACTTAAGAAAGTGTAAAAAATGTTTTTTCCCCAAAACATCTTCAGCAGAACAAGTAAACAAAATAATTAAACACATTGAGTTGAATCCAGATGTTGCTTCTTCTGATAAGTAGGAGTCAGTTTTGCTACAATTTTCTGGAAATATGTGGAAATTATTCTGATGGAAGAAAAGGAGGTACTCATAAAAATAATCTCTATGGCCCTTTTCATCCGTGGTCCCCTCATAAATTTTCAAATCCTACTTGTGACACATGTGGATATTTTTTAATATGGGATTGTATATGGAATGAAAGAAATGCAACATTAGTCTCTGTGAGTTTTTCTTTTGTATTATTGAACCATTCACTAGAAACAATCTGCTATAGCATCTTTTATGAAAGTTTTCTTTCTTCCATAGCACCATTTAAAGTGTTTTGGGACTTCAGATACCGAGTTATGATGTTATGATTATTTTCTCAGGGAATTAATTTATTTGACGTATTAAGCACATACAAATAATGTTGGAATCCTCTGAATTATCAACATTGGTTAGGTTGTTCATGCTGTCTTCACATAAAATTGCTGAAATAATGCATGCAAGTAGCATTACTACGAAGCTGAGGTGACAAAAATTTTCAATAATATCAATGACAAATATTTTGTTTAATTTCTAAACTAATGCTGAATATACACTTTACTGGTATTATTGATGCCTTGTCTATTCTCCATAGAACAGTTGCAAAAGATTTCTCACATTTACATGGGGTTTTAAGAAAAAAGGCCTTCCCTAAAGTGGAAAAAAAATGTAGCCCAACTTACACCACAAAATACATTGATCAGACACCCCCCCCCCCCAATATATGGAAAGTATGAAGCAATGGCAAGAAGCAGGATTGTGACACAGAACATTCTAAATGTAACTAGATTGCTGTTTTCCACTGTGATAAAGCATATTTTCTTGCCAACAGTAAACTAAGATTCAGTTGCCAATCTAGTTGTCTTCTCTACATCTGGATGTATGTGTGAAGAAATAATTTTGCTGTTTTGCTTCAGGAACGGAAATATTTTTCCCTACCCTGGCAACTTGGTGCTGATGACATAGCCACATATATTTGGCATAAAGAAGCATCTAGGAAACATAGCTCTTAGATCATAGATCTAAGATTGGCATAAAGAAGCATCTAGGAAACACCATAGGTCATCTGAGTTGTCTGATCCAATGCAACCTGAAGTACTATCAGGATACCACAACTAAAAAAACACAATTCAGTTAAAAAAACAACACTGATAAATTTGCAAGTCAATTCAAAATGACAGTGATAAATCTGAGTTACAGTCCATATTCGCTGTTCATGGTCCTGCTTTGAACTGAGTTGGTGCTAATAATATAATTCAAGTCCTATTAAACTATACAGTTATACATAAACTAGATTTTAAAAAACCCACATCAAGTTCTTTTAAAAAGGAAGACAGTAGGAAGACAGAGATTTTGTGAGTGAGATAGGCAGTTTTTAATTCATAAGAAGTTTTTAATACTAAGATATAAATTAACGTTTTCTTCCACTGTTTGGGACAAGCTGCCTTTCTGCAAAAGCCAGAGAATGTTGTTGTGGCTTGGCTTTGTATCCAAAGCCTGATTCCTGTCAAACGGATTCTGAGTTGTTTTTTCTGTGCCTGGATAAGTAAGAAAATGTGAATTTTTGGCTAAGTTGTAACATGTGATAATTAAACCATTTATTCATATGAACTGGACCAAGTTGGGTAGATAACACCACTAGCTAAATGGCCAATGATTATAGACAGTGGTGGGATTAAAATGTTTTTACTACCAGTTCTATGGGTGTGGCTTAGTGGGCGTGGCTATGTTGTCAGCCAATCAGAGGTGGTATTTGCTGGTTCTCCAAACCAGTCAAACTTATCGCTACCGGTTCTCCAGAACCTGTCAGAACTGGCTGAATACATCCTCTGATTATAGAGTTGTGGTGTCCCACTAGTTAGAATGCAATATTGCAGACTAACTCACTGCTGACTGCCAGGAGTTCAATCCTGAATAGCATTCAGGGTTGACTCATCCTTTCATCCTTCCATAGTGAATAAAATGAAGACCCAGATTGTTGGGGGCAGTATGTTGACTCTGTAAACTGCTTAGAAAGGGCTGTAAAGTACTACAAAGTGGTATGTAAGTCTAGGTGCTGCTGCTATTATTAACATTTCCAGCATTCCTTCCTTGGGAAACTCTAGCTTCCAATGTTTCTACTGTAATTAGATTCCGGTATAGAGTACCTCCAGCCTCAATTTCAACCACAATGCTTAACAGAATTCACAGCTCCATTGAAACTACAGTGCTGTCTCAAAAGAGTGATATCTGTTGGATCTAATGCAGAGTCACATTAAAGAAAGTTGATTAAACAATGAACTTTCACTAGATCTACCAGCTTTATCAGAAGGAACTGGAAACCTGAGACTAAAATGTTACTGATCTTTAAATGAATGTCAGGTTCTCATTCCTACCTGAATTGTCTAATTTCAGAAGTAGTGCGGGTGCAAAGAAATATAGCTATAACAAAACAAAATTAGATTGGATTTAAGAAGGAAGCAATTTTATGCTTTCTACTCCACCCATTTGTTTCCTCTGTCTTTCTTTTCTTTTCTTTTTCCCACTAGTAAAATCCTTTCTATATAGAAAGAAGTGTTGGATGCTTTTTAAAAAAAAAAAGGAAAAGAAAGAAAAGCTATTTTAAATAGGCCTTTGAAGATTTCAGTAAAGCTCAAGTTCAAATGTCTCCTGTTTCCTTTTGGAAGATCTGAAGGATTTGGGAAGGTGAACAAGCAAAGCTATAATTAAAGAACAGTTGATGTTAGCCATCCCCTCCTAGTAGCATTCTAAAGCTACCTCCAAATATAGATGGCAAAAGAAAACTTCACCCCATTTTAGTTTTGCAATAGTTCAGATGCCTCTGTGAGAGAGCAGGAAGAAATCTCTTTACAAACCTTGAGTCCCTGAATATACAGTAACTGGTTTTTTTTCAGGGGTTGACTCTTGTTGTATTTTTTCTTTGAGTATTCAAAGAACATACTCCAGAGTAAGTTATAACACTATTGCATAATCATTTCAGACATATCACTCTCACAATTCTCCATTCCATTCCTTTTCCACTTTTCTCCCAAGCCCTTCCTCCTGTCTTTTATATCCCTCCCTCTCTTATATGAAAACAGCAAACACCAACAGTTCTACTTAAAAAAAAAACATTTCACACACAAACAAACATATGTAATGATTTCACTAAGGCTACATAAGCATGTTACAAAATACAGACATCTTCTAACACACCCGTCACTTCTAGTTGATATCTCCTGGATGAAATTCACCTCAGGAATTCAAGCTTTTTAGAAAAGCTCAGAAAAGAAAGCTCAGCATCTTGCAAAATAGTACGGTAGCCACTACATCAGAAGTAGAAGAGCCTACCACCTCACTGACAATCCATCTGAGATGAAATATTTCTTCATGCTTAATATTACCATCTCTGGTTTTCATGCATTCAAAGACTGACTTTTAGACTGTGCAATGTAACTGCTTCATATGGGTGTTGTTATCATAAAGCTGTTATCCCTAAAGATGCTTTCTGACATCTGCGTAAGTCATCTTCACTTCAGGACAAAGACTAGGAAGCTTAATATGAATGTTCTGAGAAAGATGCAGCTTGGAAGGAAACTCCTCTGTTTTGTTTTTATTTTGACAGAAAGTGGAATCAAGGAAAGAAAGAACCAAAGAACAAACAAACAAACAAAAAATGGAGAAAAAAATCCTTTACAACAGTGGTTCTCAACCTTCCTAATGCCACGACCCTTTAATACAGTTCCTCATGTTGTGGTGACCCCCAACCATAAAATTATTTTCACATACACATTTGTATTGAAATATGTGTTTTCTGATGGTCTTAGGCGACCCCTTTGAAAGGGTCGTTCGACCCCCAAAGGGGTCCTGACCCACAGGTTGAGAACTACTGCTTTACAACCTATGTAGACTTAAACAAGAATTTTCAAGCAACTTTAGATTAATATGCATACAAACGATTTTGTATGTACCCATTTAAAATTGTCATTAGAACACATGGTGCAAATGGGTGTGGAACCTTTTTGGAACTGCTGAAAATACTTTACAATCAAGTCCTTTGAGCAGTTCCAAGGTTTCACATCCATTTATACTATCCAGATGACCCTGAGGGTATAGATAAACTTCCCAGTGGCCTCAACGACTCTCAGAGAGAATGTTAATGACCAGATGACTGCAAGAAATAAATCCTTCTATTCTCCATCATTTGATCAGAACTTAAAAAGCACCTTGGATGAAAAGTGAAATGTCTTCAAGGAAAAAACCACAAACCAGTTACCTTTTGAAAAAGCACCTTTAGGGTTTCCAGTAGGAAGCTTAAAATATCCTAGCAGCTGTTAATTCTATTTAAATTTTGTATATTTAGGAGGAATATAAGAATATAAGAAACAAACAATAACAACAAAAATCACTGTCTGGAAAGAAAAGTTGATGTTTACCATTTGTTTCCTTCTATGTTGAGTTTTATAATGTTCCACCAAATAGGAGTCATAATTTACATCCTATGTAAAATAGAACAATATGCCATTAAAATATCAGATAGTTCCTTTTTCTAGTTTCTCTCTTTCCAGTGAGGAATTTTGCAGAGCTTTTTTAAAAATAGTGATGAAAAGATTTCTTATTTTTATACTTGGGACTAGATAAGAATGGATATGTTTAATGTTATAAGACTGGAAGACAAATGAAACACGTAATCCATAATGCCAACTGTTGAGCATTATTGGTAATTACTTCACAGAGCTATCCAAAATGGGGAAATTTTTGCTTAAATATTTGCACTGTAGCTGGACTTACTTGTGGCCATTTCTTGGATTAAACCATCTGTCCATATTTCTTATGAGCAAAGTAGCTTGTTAAAAAGCAAGACAGTTCTTTAAATGGTAATACTTCAAATTCAGCATACATAAATCAACAACTAGACAAACATACATTTCCATAATGAGGTTGAACCTGAGTTAGGTGATAAAACATGGGGAAAGGAATCAGTTACATTCATTGAAAAGAATAGCTGGCGTACTTAATAGGTTTTTTTGATCTCTCTTCCTCAATCTGTAACAAAATTGCATCAAGTCCAACAAGACGGGCATTAAGCACAACAAGTGTTGGTACTTTATATTATAATAAATTAATATTCTTTAATTAATGTATCTTTTAAATGCAACATTTTAAAGGCAATTACTGAAAATTTGGGCAAGCAATTCCTTTTTTGGATTAGTTAGCACAAGGGCTTTGATAATAATTAGCAATTAGCAATTGCAATAACAATAGCATTTAGACTTATATACCACTTCACAGTACAGCCCACTTTAAGCAGTTTATAGAGTCAGCATATTGCCCCCAACAATCTGGGTCCTTGTTTTACTGACCTTGGAAGGATGGAAAGCTGGGTCAAGCTTGAGTCAGTGAGAATCAATATATATATTTTGAGCGGACAACAAATAAAGTCAGTCAACAAATAAAGTCAGGATAAATCAATCATTCAAATCTAACAAATATCTATGCATCATAGATAGGATGCTGAATGTTATCTGTTTTTCATACAAGATGGTGCTTGTATACCACACCTTTCTACCGCCCTTAGATTGATATAAAGATGGATTTAATCAGAATCTTGTTTTGGTACAAACACCATGGCAGATATTCAACTTGTACCTTCATTTATTATTTCTACAGTGCTATTCCACTATGTACACTTTCTCTAACTCAGCATTCATAGCCTCTTCTGTGGTATATGGTGTACATTTCAGCTTCTGTGCAACAGGCACAATGCCCACATCTATTGTAACTTTGTGAGAATATTCAGGAATTTGCCCAGGCTTTTTAAACAATAAGCTTTACTGTTCTATCAGTTGATCCATTTGATTCTGAGAACAAGCAGTGGCCCTTGTAAGATGATCCACAGAGACTCCTTTCTGAAGAATATAAAAGGCAAAAATAGCTTTTTGGCCAAATAATAACTCTAGAATACCTTTGATAACATATCTAAAACCATCAACCCCATTATTGTTCCAAAGAAGTTGTGCTATGAAGTAACCCAAGCACATGGGTAGGTGAGAGTAATTAAAACCCGAAGTTATTGGATGGCAAACAAATTTAATATGTTGCTTAAAATACTGCATAATAATGTTTGCTGCAAATAAAATTCTGCACACAAACAGCTTCTAGCACCATCTCTAGTTTCCTTTCACTAACACTCACAATTTATTTATTTTTCTTCAGGACTGACAAAATAAATTTTGCCTCCTCACTTTTACCTATGATTTCCTAACGAATGTCGTCACTTGCTCCTTGTAAGCTTTATGATGAAGTTATGAAATGCATTTCTCTGGGGGGTTTTTTCAAATCAAATGACCAATTTCTTTTTCAACTTAAACAGGTTGTGTTAAACACAACAAGCTGTTCTCTTCAACATCATAACAATCGATGACAATAACAAGGAATTTCTGCCTATGACAGATTTTCATTCCCATACACTCACTACAATTTTTTCAGCCTTATCACTACTTCTTTGCTGATGAATCACATTAATGGAAATATCCACAAAATGCTACCCATTGATGCCTTCAAGCAGCTTTCATCTTCAGCATTTTCATATTATTTGACTATAGTAACTGCTTTATCGGGTGGCAAATCTTTCTGCTGGAAATATTTACACAGCATTTTACTTTTCCATCACATGATCTCGAATTACATCTAAGTCTCCCTATTCCTATGAATCTAATTCCTTAGATTCATTAGAGGCTAGTATTCTATGATTATTCAAAGTGCTTCAGTTTGTGAACATTTACTTTTTTTTCTTCTAATATGATCAGAAAAAAAAGTTGTCCTGGAGCTTCCGAGTAGCTCAGTATTGTAATTCAGTAGTGTGGTATTTTGATTAGTATCTTCTTCCTTGCATACCTCATTTTTCTATGGTCCTCTCAGTCAATGCCTGTTTCTTGGCTCTATATTCTCCACGAGGACAGGAAGATGCCAGAAGCTTTAGTTATTCTGAGTAAGTCAAGGTACACATAATAGCATACTGCATATTCAGTTTCTCATCAGATCTTTCAGGGAAGTTTTCCAGTTATCTATTCTGGGTCTAAAAAGTGGGAGGAGATCTGGCAACCCTTTTTTCCCCTCAATGTGAATATTGGACTCCTGTCTATCTAGTGAAAGAGATCACATCAAATACATCCACCCACAAATGTTATGCATATCATCATCCTCTTTTAACGATGCCATACTCTCTTGCAAGGTGGAGTCTGGGAAACTGAATGGAGCTGAGCCAGATGCCCTTCCTATCACCAATGTGGAGGTTTTTTCCAGCAGATATATTCCCAGTGTGCCCAGAGAGAGAAATATCTGCTTCTACCTAGGATTGAACTCACAGCTTCCTGATTGTGAGGCAAGAGCTCTACCTCTAGGCCACCATGCCACTCCCCAAATGTTATGCATATGACACTACAATTATCTATACAAAGGAGACTTTGCAAATATTGCTGTGTACATAAAAGATTCCACATAAGAAATGGTACAGATGAAACAAAATTGTTGTAGTGAGAACTCCTTTTGTGTTTATAATGCATATACAAAGGTATCTTCTACACAAAAATTCATGCTGTGCATGTAAAGGACATTGCTTGCATTTTTTTTTACACTCTCTCCCCCCCCTCGCTCTCTCTCTCCCACACACACACACACAACCCTACATCCCTACACCCTCACAAACACTCACTTTCTCTCTCACACACAGAATCATACACAGGCATGATAAAATCTAATTTTTTATGGAATGATCTTAATGCTAGTGCAAGAAAAATAAGAACGTGATCCCCTGGAATGTTATATTTGAAAGAATGAACTGCTGCTTAAAGGTGTAATACAATTCTAGCAGCCGAAAACCCAAGCTGACAATACAGCTAAATCACTTTGACTGCAATGAGAGGAAGGTGTAATTATGCACCACTGAATTCAAAGAAATACCGACTGTTTCAAAGAATGGGTGACTGGAAGAATAATGGATTGCTTCGATTTTTGACAGAAAAATTTGGATACCCAAACCGGTAGAGACCTTCCCCAAGATAGGGGGATAGTCTACATCAATTACAATTAACTCCCAACAATTATGGGAGACCAAAGGATAAGGCATAATCAACCTAATTCCATGCCAAGAATTTGCATTAATGTTTTGCATTTCACCACAAAGAACCTTTTCTTAAATGAACCTTCTTATAAGCTGATCCTACAAGTCGCTCAGTATTGTACTTAAACTGAAGCACAATTAAAGCTGATTTTTCTCTCTTTTGAATCCTGCTGTCAAATGCAGCCATATTTTACTTTGGGAGGAAAAAAACAACAAGTATAAACTTTATAAAAGAGGATTTAGTATGAAGTGGTATTCAAAATTTCTAGTGTAGGTAATTGGAATATACAAAGTAGGATAGTTAAATAGCTCAGCATATGACCAGATGAAAAGTAATAGAGCACTCTTAAAACTAGAGTAATATCAGAGAACAGCTAAGAAAATCATATATTTTGGTGTTTGTATTTATACATGTATATGTGTACATGTGCAGATAGATAGATAGATAGATAGATAGATAGATAGATAGATAGATAGATAGATAGATAGATTTAGAGATATAGAGATCTTTGTACAAGCCGTGTTAGTTTCCAATTGACAATAAGATTTTCAACAATAAAACTGTTTTTATTAGATAGCCAATTTTTAGATGTAAATATGTGTAATTAAGCAAAAGAAGAACAGGCAAAAGAAGAACGGGATGACAGAGAATGAGATGGCTGGATGGAGTCACTGAAGCTTAAATGGACTCCGGGGATGGTAGAGGACAGGAAGGCTTGGAAGAACATTGTTCACGGGGTCACAATGGGTCGGACACGACTCTGCAACTACCAACAACAAGTTAATCAAAGAAATAGCATCAGCAATAACCTTGCATCATATAATTCTATTGGATCTGTTGGGTATCTGTTGATCAGCAAACATTAAGAGGAATATTTAATGTGTGTTACATTGGATATTCCAAAATCTCTTGCTAAGAAGCACCATCTCAGCAGGATTTAGGTAAACAAGAAATTGCATAACTGTGCAGAGTTATACTACAGGGAGAAGTACCAATACTTTATTAAGTATAAGGATTGGGTTTACGTTAATCAATATTCATAGATTAGTGAATTCTACCACATCATTTCATCATTCAGTTTATTCAAAATACTCAGTGACACATGGTGATCAACATCAAATCATCATGTTAATAAAACAATCTTCCTTTAAGAAGAGTATTGATCACAAGAAGACTGCTAAAACAATGCCATCTTTATCCAAAAGGTAAGAGCAAGAGAACCAACCTAACCTCTTTGAAGAGGAAAAGGGAAGGAGAGGAGATCTTGGCATTATATTGGTCACAAACTGAACGTGAGCAAGCAATGTGAAATTGCTTGAAAAAGAACTAGTGTAAGTTTATGCAGCTTGAATAAAACTCTATTTCCAAACAGAAAGTGTCTGAAGTGTAATAATCTCGCCTGTGTCATGCATAACATATATGCTAAATGTAAAATATGTGTAATATGCTAAAGAACTCAGCAAAGATAAAAGTTACATTGGAAACCACACTTGACTTAAAGAGAGGAAAGGGCATGAAAATGTATTTCAAGCCCAAAAGGTGTTAGAGAAGGCAGAAGAGGGCAAAGGTGTGCTTCCTGCTGTTTTATTTTTATTTTTATTTATTTTTAATCCCATTTATATCCTGCCCTTCTCCGAAGACTCGGGGCAGCTTAGAATGTGTTTTTAGCAACAGCCCTCATTCCATGCATATGCCTGCTCATTAGGGCTCTTGCCCCCTGCCCCCAGCGACATTTTACACAGTCAGCTTACTGCCCCCACAATTTGGGTCCTCATTTTACCTACCTCAAAAGGATGGAAGGCTGAGTCAACCTTTAGAAGTCAAAACAAAATTAAATGGGATTAAGTTACAGAGGTAGAATTGATTCCATTTAAACATTATTTTAAAACTCTTTGACTTAGAAGATGATGGGTTGTTCCTTCTGCTGACTTTGAGCATGACAGCCTTCTGCTGTATAAGCACTAGCCCTGGAAGTTCCCAGCTTGTTATGTTCAGATGGATCTTACCTGTCCATTGGCCTTACCATCTAGAAATGAAGGCAGCTGCAGTTCCAGCACATTTAGGAGTCCCTAGGTTGGAGAAGCCCAGCCTGCGTGATTGGTTCCATTTCTGTGTTTGGAATCCTGCCAGTGTAATTGGCTAGGCTAGTCAGTTGGCTAAGGATTTGGCTAAAGATTTAATGAGAAAGGTTATGAGTCGATGTTGAGGGCTTTAATTAAGGCATCTCCAATGGACTATAATTAGTGCATGAATACGGTTTTTCATCTTTGGTAGTCATTTTTTTGGACATAGATTTCAGGAATGAGTACAGTGTTTTACCATATGCCTCTGGTTATGTGCAAGCATTTTTCTGAACAGTTTTTCCAGTTCAGGGGCTAAAAGTAAAGGGGGTGGAGTTTATTTTATAATTCAGAATAAAAGTTTAGATTACAGGAGGAGTGAAAGAGTCTGACTTTTTTTTACATTCTCCCACTATGCCTGTTCTCAGAAGGACAAATCATACTATGCTAGTATTGGGGGTATCAGGTTTGGCCTTTTCCCAGTAATTCAAGCGCTAGATTTAGGATAAAAATACTGGTGTCAAACCAAACCAAGCCAAGCCAAGCCAAACCAAACCAAACCAAACCAAACCAAACCAAACCAAATCAGATGACAGATGACAGATAACAGATAACAGATAACAGATTAATAAAGTTGGAAGGGACCTTGTACTGTAGGTAATCTAGTCCAACCCCCTGCCCAAGCAGGAAACCCTACACCATCTCTGTCAAATGGCAGTCCAATCTCTTCTTAAACCAAACAAAACCAAAGCTTTAAACAAGATAAAAGTTCATTATCATTTTTTTTTCCTGTGGGCACATGGCATGCATTAAAAATGAAATATTATTGTCTGCTCTCAAAAGTGTATGCATACATAACACCTGTACAGATATGCTATATACGAACATATGTATATACCTACACCTTGACATATATGGTAATTATATATAAATATTAATCACTGTTCATCTTGAATACATAGTAGAAAGAGGAAGCTTGAGAGTTCACAAGGTTGACACTGTATGGAACAAAACTGTGGCTGAATTATGGACATTATTATGGACATAGACTAGCAAAGATACACTGATATCATGTAGAACACAACATGCTCTATTAATATTAATGTGTCTATAATCTTTTTCACACAGTATCTCCATGCAGTGTGTAAGAAACAAACTGTACTTTATTTTACGGAAGTCTCTGGTGTGTTCTTCACAATAAAAAATGTTATTGCCTAGACTCTAGGCATCCTCGACTTATGACCACAAAAGGGACTACCTGTACCCAAAATTCATCATTAAGCAGTGTGGTTGTCAAGTGAAGCATCATGTGACAGCATCTGACTTTATTATCTTTCTTTGCCGTGGTTCTTAAAGTGAAGCACCATGGGTGCTAAGAGCGAAATCATGTGACGGCAACCCCCAATCTTCCCTGCCAGCTTCCCCATTGACTTTGCTTGTGAGAAGCCAGCTGGGAAGGTCACAAATGGTGATCACAAGCGAAGTGAGAACCTGATGATGAAACTGTTATAAATGCACAATGGCTGCCCAATGCCTGAATCATGATCATGTGACATGGGGATACTGCAACAATCGTGTGATATGTAAAGTGCTGTCATAGCTCCCAACATTTGCTAAATGAATGGTTATTAAGCAAGGACTTCCTGTAATTAAAGAAGTAATTTCTGATTTTCTTTGCAGCAATTACCAACCAATTATCTCACCTTCCTCTGAAAGATTTCACAAACAGAGATTCTTTTTATCCCATTTTCAACCTTTTCTTCAATTAGCAAATCCAGAAATCTCCATTTCACGTTTTTTCAGTTTCAACAAAAAGTCCATAGGTCTTTTATTGTTTTATCTCTGACCAGACAGATCAATTTTGTCATTTCTGCTATTTTTTACAATCCATCCCTCCACTGAGGGTATTTCATTATTTCTCCATCAAGCTAGTAATCCAGTTACGGCCATCTAAATAGACCCATTCTCTATTTCTGGAATATATTTGCTCGCATGTCACTTTTGTTGATGTCTGTGATGTATTCTTTACAGTTCTCTCCACCTATTTTGACATCACAGTTTTATTTTCAGCTTGGGGCTTGGCTTGGCTTGGCTTGGCTTTGAGCAATGAAATTCTGTACACAAAGATTAATATATAGCCTCTGAGTGAAGGCAAGGCTGTGATCCAAATCAAGATTTTTGTTGACACCATAATCCTTAGGAGTGCACAACTGGAACATTTCATTAGCAACAGGCGGGTGGCTCCCTCTTGATTTATGACCATGGTAGTCAATCAAGAGTCTGTGTTCTATGCTAGTAGTGCTAACCTGAAAATTTCCAATTGACAAATTTAATTATTTTATGCAACACAGTGGTACTTTTAATGGATTTTACAACAGATGCCAGGCTCTAGGCATCTAAGAACTTTCAATTGCTCTAAATTAGACACATTCTTTAAAAAAAAAGATTCAGCATCTCAACCCACTTAGACTCCCTGCTTGCTTTATGACTGTTCCCATTACAACATAGATAACCTAAGGATCTTTTCTGATATCCAGAAAATTAGTAGGCCATATATTTTTTGATGTTTGTTTATCACATAATGACTTAATCACACAATCATGGCTAAAATATCTGGGTTTATGTGCATTTTCTCCTCCAAAAGACAGGAAGGAAGGAAGGAAGGAAGGAAGGAAGGAAGGAAGGAAGGAAGGAAGGAAGGAAGGAAGGAAGGAAGGAAGGAAAAATAATCTGGCTTCCATATAATCTTCTGTCGCTCTTCACTTTTCTTTCTTTGGTTTCTTTTATACACAATTTTCAAATTCATTTCCTAGAAATAATATAGAGTCTCTGCTTCAGAAGTACAAAAAGTTTCTCAAGAAGATTTTTTGATAATCAGACACTATCCTGAGGAATAACATAACTGATTTTTTCTCCCTCTGATTTGTCACTGTCAGTGGTTTTAGTTCACGGTTGCCTATTCTGAAAACAGGTCTCCAGCATCTTTTAACACATTATGTAGAAAATTGGTCTTGTAGCCTGCTGAATGTGAAGAAATATTTGCAATATTTCTGCCAGTGTAGAGAAATACTTGCACTATTTGAGAAATCTTTCATTCCGTTTTGTCTGAACATGTAAATATGAGACAAAAGTGCAATTAATATACATTATTTTGGTTTGCGGAATAATAATAAAAACGATTAGCTACTGCAATATGTCCAACAGCCACCAACTGTCTTAGAGCTATGTAACAATCCTCGTTCTCTCCTCTTCCACCGAGCAATCTGCCATCATTCCCCTTTGACCTGAAGTTCTCTAGATAGTTTCCAATCCTGCATTGCTCAACTCACTGAGCCAATAATATTTACAGTATTTTGGGATAGTGACTCACAAGTCAGCTATGAAGCTTTCTTAAGGGGCTTGTGGAAGTCTTGGGGTTAGCAAGCAACCTCCCTTTTGGCCGCAGCTGTAACTCCCAAGCCTTACGTGCATTTGAGATCTTCCTGCCTTTACTCCTTTTTAAAAATAATTTTTATTGAAGAAGCTTTTCAACGGAATAAATAAAAACAGTATAAATTTTGAATTAAAGAATAAAGAAGAGTAATATAAAAAATAATAATAAGAAATAAAGAATAAAGCAATGAAAAAGAATACTAAAGCAGAAGGGAAAAGAAAAAAATATATGAAGAAGCAATTGAGTGTGATTAAAGATACATTTATATTTTACCTTCTCTAAAGTTACATCATTTCTTTCTTTCCATAAGCCACCTTGCTAATCTTTAAACTATAAATCATAATTTCATTTTTCTCTTTTTTCAATAAAAAAGCCTGCAAGGGGTTTGCAGCCACCAATAAGTGTAGATATTCATCTTTCTCTAATCAAACAAGTTACATTTTGCCACCTCTACTACTTCTGTCATCTTCTTCAACCATTCTGCCAGTGAGCGTATTTCCATTTTTGCACATGGAATCGTTTTGCAGCAGCATACCCTGCATACTTTTTTGGGGGTGGGGAAAGGGGGGGGGTTGCTGCTTCTGTCTTTTTGTTGTTGTTGTTGTTGTTGTTCTATGGGCTGCAGCTGCACTTTCATTTCTGAAGATGCTCAGTGGGAATTTGCCACTAAGGCGAAGGAAGTTGTGACTTCAGAAAAGTTACATACTGTACTTTTATAGTATGAAGAGTCTCTAGAACCCCTCCTTTCCCTTCATCTCTGCTGCAGGACATTCATCATTGTTGATTTTGTCCAGTTCTAAATCAGATGAAGTTATTTGGAATTGTGATTTTGTCTTCTGAGATGTTGGCCAATCCACAAAACTTTGGTTTATTTGCCAATGTGATACATATCCCTTCTATTCCATTGTCTCAGTAATTTAGAAAGTATTGAATAGCATTGCCAAAAATGGAGTCCTAGGACCTGAATTGATACCCACCTTCAGATTGATGGGAACTCTCCCTCTCCCTCTCTCTCTCTCTCCCTTTCCCTCTCCCCCCTCTCTGTGTGTAAGGGGGGAGTATTCTGTAATCTGTTGCAACCACTTGGAAATCCACAAGATCATAGCACTCAGTCCTCAATTACTTGGTTTGTCCACAAGGCTATCATGAGAAAACTTGACAGACCCTTTACTGAGTTCAAGCAATCCCTTATGTCTACTAAACTTGGGTAATGGACAACTTTTACTTCTATGGTCCTATGATGTTAGGTGGTTACATATTCTCCTTGCTCCCCATTATTATTCCCATCCCCTTTATAATAGATTAATGAACTTCTTGATTCTTGCTTTGGACATACACCTTAAATGCCATTTTATAATGTTAGCCTCATCTCAATCTGAGCCTTAGATCTCATGAATCCATCAATACAAGTCCAAAATACAGGTTGTGCTTCTCCTTAGTGATCAGCTTCTGTCTTCATTTCTTGAGTATCTTTTTTTTACTTATCACTATGCATCCATTCAGGCCTTTCAAACTTTATAAATTGATTCCAATGAATGTGGCCATCTTTCACTTGAGTTAATTAAAATCTACCTTCCTGAATTTCAAGGTACAAAGTCTCGATTTATAGGAAGACATACGTCCTATAGACTGCACATGCATTTTTAACTTTATGTACAAAATATGCTTCCCCCCTACTTTTCTATACTCAAAATTTCTTCCTACAACTTCTAAATATACATGATGTACAGCCACAAGATGTGAAGTGTTAATATAGGTAGGGTTTCTATGCAGGTTATAGCTGATAGACTATATCCTATGCCACATCATGGCAATCTGGGAAACACGATTGATTAAATTTTCCATGCATGTGAATGATGAGAAATTTCTTCAGCTAATGTACTACTGTATGAACATGGCCACGGGTAATATAATGTATAGGATTCTGTGGCTCCTCCCTCCTCTACTCCATATAACTAACAGACTGACCAATCATCAGTTATGGTCAACCAATATACAATGTACCCTAAATTCCTTGACCAACCAGAAGTGGGAAAGGAGGCTGCATAGAGTTCCCCAAAATACGTAAAAGGTGCAGCAAAAAAGTTTCTGAGGAACTCCGCTGTTGAACCCAGATCCTGTTCCTCCACTGCATTTAATTTCATTGGCAATCTCCAGTTCTCTAGTTAGCTAGGCATCTAGTCTCTTTGTATGGGCCTTAAACCCCTGCAAAAAAATATGCTGTTCCACCCTAATTTCACAAATGCCTAGTTATGGTGATGAATGCAATTAAAATGAAAACTTGTTAATTTTGAAACTAGAAGTTATTATAGGATAATATTATGAGATATTAGTATATGCTCCTCTAAATGAAATAATTCAGTCATGGTGCCATTGCAAATTACTTACGTTGCTGAGCTATCTTTAAAACAGCAAGAAAGCTCACAACTTGTCATTTGATGGAGCAAAGGATATTCTGTTGGGAAGCATTGCTAGTAAAGTCCAGAAAGATATGATTACGAGGGAAGAATCCCTTGGGATTCAGTTACCGTACAGGAATTCTACAGGAATGGGAGTATTATTACCCAGGAATCTGCCATGTCCAATATTCCACAAGGGAGTAATAGAAGATTTTTAGAATGAAATTCTAAAGTATCTTGTTTTATAGGATCTGGAAGAGAAGGAACAAAGAAAAATGTCCAGCAGTGGAAGAAAGCAGATGCTGTTTTACGAAGTTGGAAGGAATTCTAAATACATAATATCAATTCTGCCAAAAAAAACCCAGTAGCTACTTAATTGTTCAAAATCCATAAGTAGCCTGACCAAAAATGAAGTGATCAAAAATAAAAATCTTAAGACTAACATGATCATTTTTAATTACATAAATATTTCCCCAGTTTTAACAACTGTAAACAACTATTTACAATCAGTTGCAACCCAAGGGAGTCCTGCCAGAAGTTTTGGCATATTCATATTATATATAAGACAATATTTCTCAACCTTGACCACTTGAAGAAGTTTAGGCTTCAATTCTTAGAATTTCCCAATCAATCATGCTGACTAGGGAATTCTGGGATTTGAAGTCAATACTTCTTCAAGTGGTTGAGGTTGAGAAACATTGGTAAGGACCTTAGATCAAGTGCTTAACACCCATCTAATAGCCATAAGGAAAGATAAGGTCAGTGAGTAGACAGTATGACACAGGCTGTCAGTACCATTTTTTTCTACTATGAAAAAATAAAGAGACACTGAAAAATCCTAAATCTGTTTATATTGGTAATGAATTAAAAACAGAGAAGTTTGGAGTTGCATATTGGGGAAGATTGTTCCAAACATATGACTAAAACCTATTCATATAATTAAGGATCATAATCAAAATTGTAAAGGTAAAGGTTCCCCTCGAACATATATGCTAGTCGTTCCCGACTCTAGGGGGCAGTGCTCATCTCTGTTTCAAAGCCGAGGAGCCAGTGCTGTCCGAAGACATCTCCATGGTCATGTGGCCAGCATGACTAAATGCCAAAGGTGCACAGAACGCTGTTACCTTCCCACCAAAGGTGGTCCCCTATTTTTCTACTTGCATTTTTATATGCTTTCGAACTGCTAGGTTGGCAGAAGCTGGGACAAGTAACGGGAGCTCACTCCATTATGTAGCGTTCGGGATTCGAACTGACGACCTTTCTGATCGACAAGCTCAGTGTCTTAGCCACTGAGCCACTGCATCCCTATTAATCAAAATTGATAGTGTTCTAATTGTACCCCATCAAGAGATGTCACACATGATGTCTGAGTTCCTGTACATGTCCATGATTAGATAAGACACAAAGCTGTTGTTTGTGTATGTCTGTTTGTGTCTGGTGTGGACAATAAGATTTTTACAAGGATCTTAATTTGTTTTTTTAATTGATTTTGATTGCATATTGCATTTTTATCTTTCAGCATCCAGAGTTCCATTGATTTGATGGGCAGCATATTATTTTGTTTGTTAATTACTATATTTTTCACTCCATAAGACTCACTTTCCCCCATCCAAAAAAGTGGGTGGAAATGTCTGTGTGTCGGTGCCGGTCCTTTGGTGAGTAGCAGACAGGGTGAGGCAGTGGGGTCCTTTTACAGTGCTGAACCTTTGTCATTGCCCATCTTTTCTGTCTTCTTTTCCGCAGGGTAGGAGTCAATAGGCAGAGCTGGCACATGAGAGGACACCTATCTGTGGTCCTCTCAGGCTCCACCTGATTTTTTTTTCTCTTGTTTTCCTCATCTAAACCTAGGTGCTTTTTATGGTCAGGTGCGTCTTATAGTGCAAAAAATAGGGTAATTAATTACACCTTTTCCTCTGAAAAATGTTTCTCTGATGTCTCAGCTGAGAGATCTCCCCTATTATCTATTAACCAAGGATAATAAGCAGAAAGGAAAAAGACATCTTTGATTCTCTCAGTCTTGCACAACAAGGAGGGCAAGTCAAGTCCTAAGAGCAGGTGAAATGTTATGAATTGCCATATTGTGTTGTTAGAAAATATCTGTGGCAGGGTTTTTTTTACACTATTTCTCTCCACTCCACCCCTCCACCCCTCCACCCAATTTTCAAAGTTTAATGTGTTAACAGAACAATGTAGAAAACTGAAGACAAAAAGTAAAGGTAATTTAATGAGAAAGTAGTAAAATAAAATTGACAGTCTAACTCCTGTGTATTTAAAAATTTTCTTCTTCCTAAAAATTATGGCATAAATTCTTTGGGATTTACTGGGAACCACATTCAAAACTTGAAATATTGCAGATGGCTTGGAGTAAAGTCTGTTTCTAGGGCTGATACTTTTCAAATCAGCTTGTACTAACAATGTCCCCTATAATGGCTAGTGCATGTTGAAGTTATTTCTAGATTAGAGAAGGAATTGTATAATTAACACTCACAAAGCTAATGATCCCATGGAGAGTCTAGAAGTATGGATCACAGGAGGTGTTTGAGACAGGCATCCTTTCCTTCAGTATCTATCCCATTTATAAGTCACTTTAAATCACAAGACTCTCAGTAGCTAACAAAGTATACAAATAGAATAAATATGAAAGTTAAGACAAATAAAACCTGGGGAAAAAAATGTGGCATCAAGCCCCAAAGCCTTCCAGATCTATCTTTAAAAATGTCTTTGAACAACTCTCTATCCTTGTTCACTACCTCATAATATTACCGGTAGTTCTTAACACTAAAGAATGGCTCTCATGAAACAAGTCCAGAAGGAGAAAGCCTACAGTATACTGTATTTGCTTGGTTGAAAATATCAAGCCTATTGTAGAGGACACTGGCATACAGCACTACTAGGTATTTGGCTGTCCAAATCTCCAAGGTCTACTCTTAGGCTTAATGTAAGTTGGGTGAAATTTTTAGTTTAATTGCATCTGGGTTGGTGTTTTTTCTTTTTTGCCATTTCAAGTTTTCCCCATCACCACCCCAGGACTTTTTTCAGGTAATAATGATTTAAAAAATAGCTCAGCTATTGGAAGAAATCTACTATATGGGCAATTGATCTCATATGTTAGATCAAAGTCTGGAGGAATCTATTGTAGTAATGAACTTGAAGGCAACCATCTATCTGCTCATTGGTTGCTGGAATTGAAGTCGGTCATTTATTTTCTTCACATACCAAATCCATTAACAAGTATAAGTTTAATATATTCAGGCTGATGTTGGTTTATGAACTGCTTTCCTTGCTTTTGTTGTTCAGATTCCACAAGGCCCAAAAAGACAAAAGAATCCTTCTTTGGAAGAGATGATGTTTCAGCAGTTCACAAGTCCAGCTCCAAACCTTCTCAGGAATGAGGGGAATGATGATAGATCTCAGCACTGGAACCGGCCTGTGTTTTTTAATGAGCAACATCAAAAGTAACCGGGCAGAACAGAGGCCAGGGACATTGCTGAGGTTGGGAAGGTTGCACATGAGAGACAAAATGGCCAATCCCAGTTGCTATTTCACACAGGAAGTTTCTAAGCAACGGTATATCATTCTTCAGCCTCATTCCAGGATGATTTATGGAGCTCAGTTCTGCCTTCAAGTTACACCTGTGCCATCCTGATACAATCGGCATGGGAGGAACACAGCTGACAGAAAACTTAAGTTGCAAGATGAACTCTACGCCAATGCATTGAAACCAAATGTTACTATTAATTTCACTTGAGGCAGAACTTTATCTGTAATGCCACAAGTAGGTGAAACTTACCGGCCTTGAAACATCTCTGGGGGTTTTTTCTATTTCCACTCAGTTTTTCCAGTTTCTCAATGGTTTCTCAAAGGAATACAGAAAATAAAATTATAGCAACATAGAAATATAGAAAAATAGTGGCAGAAAAGTACCTAGTAGTCAAATAGTCCATCGAATTTACTCTTTGAGCTTTCCCTTTTTAATTTAAAAATAATGCTTTTAAATAATTAATAAAAATAATAAATACATCATTTAGAAAGAAAACAAAAACTCAAAGGACAGACAAATTATGTCCTAGTTTAAATAAAACTTTTGAGGTATAAACTATAAGGTATATTTTAGAGTAGACAGTTCAGTAGTCCTGTCAATTTTCCTTTAAAATCTACTAATTATCCCCCCCCTGGACCAGACAAATTAATTAGGATTCTGTTTTGTTATTCCAGGGTTTAGAGTCTATAGCAAAGTAATAGGACAGAGCACAAATATTTATCCAATTAAAACAATTTCAGAAAAGGTTATTAAATAGTGCCCTCAATTCTTAAGGATTGCAACATTAGTTAGAGTGAGCTGAAATTTTAATATAATTTCTGCTGGTTTTTAAAATTGTTTGGATTTACTTGTCTCTTCTGCTAGACAGAGCAATTACTGAGTTATACCACCAGGTGTTGATAAATACTCCTTTTTCTCTCAAATCCCTATATTTTAACAACAAAAGGATGTAAAATTGCAGTGTTTACCCCATGTCTTAATAGGCAGATATCAGATGTAAAAATCAATTGCAGATCTATCCATAAGGTTCTCTGCCACATTGTACTTCTTTATATTCATAATTAAATCCAAGAGTTTCAAGGATTTCTGCAACTTTGATTCTGTGTTCTCCTAGTTATAATACAACCGGTTCCTATTCTGTATTCTCCTATCAGCAACTGCTTTATCCAAAGCAAAGTCAAAGCTCCATTCATGCTGAGGCATCTCCTCAGCTGTTTCTCATTACATCTTCCCCATTTTCCTGCACATAGTGAGAGTCATCTGCAGCTACTGTGCACTGGACAAAAAGCAAACAAAAACATAGCATGGTTAGATATTCCTGTCTGAATGTAACTTGTCTTCACACATATTTTTCCTACAGAGTACCTATTGCAATGGTTAAGAACCTAAGCAAGCCATGCTCTAGTCTTGTTATCTGTTCCATCTCTAATGTACATTGTCTGTTGAAATCAATAATGTAATGCAATCCAATATACATTTGAGCAAGGATGCAAACAATGCAGTATGCCAATAACCCTCTTGTGTCTCCCAATGTCTGTGGACCCAAAACTTGGGTTTAGGAAGCAAAATCTGTACTTTAAATCTTTCTCAGCCACCAATTTCATCACTTAAGACTATTGAACATACTGCCAAAAGCACTCCTGAACCTAGGCCAGGGGTGTCAAACTTGCATCATCATGTCATCATCACATGATGTATCATGACTTTTTCCCCTTTGCTAAACCAGGTGTGGGCTTGGCCAGCACGTGACACATCTGGCCTGTGGGCCATGAATTTGACAGCCCTGCCCTAGGCCATCAACTCACTAGAGCAGGGATGGCGAACCTTTTTTGGCTCCTGTGCCGAAAATGCATGCGCGCACTACATCATGCGCTCTCGTGTGCCCTGCCCCCACGCATGCCTGTGTGACCCTCACCTGCTCACAGGCACACAATCATTTAAAACACCAAACTGCTTGTTTTTTTAAACTCATCTGATTGACAGGCAAGTGTTTTTCCAGCTCTGGGGATCGCGCTCTCCCCCGCACACATGGGTGTGGGGGGGAAGAGGGGATAGCATGCATGATCCCCAGAGCCGGAAAAGCACTTGCATGTGTGAGGGGTGGGGAGAGGGGATAGTGTGCACAATCCCCAGAGCCAGAAAAGCACTTGCACCCCAATCATCTGAGTTTAAAACACTGAACTGTTTGGTGTTTTAAACTCAGCTGATTGGCGGGAAAGTGCTTTTCTGGCTCTGGGGATTGCATGCGCAGGCACGCAGGGGGAGAGGGGATAGTGCACGCAGGGGGAGTCATGGGGCAAGGGAGCATGGGGGGGGGTCACCAGAGCTCACGTGCCAGGTGACATGGCTCCGCGTGCCACTTTGGGCACGCGTGCCATAGGTTCGCCATCACTGCACTAAAGTATCCAAAGCTTGATCTGACCCTTGAGTTGTCAAAAGTTGTATGCTACTGTGTTGTTGTATTGCTGAAAAGTGTAGTTTGGACCTATGGCCATTATGCCTATTCATTCTGTCCCTACCTTCTCCTCACTATTTACCAATATGGGTAGAAGACGATTGGATGAGAAATGAGCTGAGTCTATTACTGGCCAAGCCTTACTGTTTTGACTTAGAAATGTGGAAATGGTCTGTGCAGTCTAAAGTACCATGTTTTGATGTTACCATTCTTTTACCATCTTCCAACCATGGTTCAAACTGTGTATTGGCATACAGCAAATTTTGTTTTCTTTGCACTTTCTTACTTAGAGATGTACTGAAAAAAATGTTGTCTTCATTATAAAAGAAGATATGTATTTCTTTCCTCTGAACTGTATTTGAAATACAAATTGTTCCTTCACCCAATTGTGCACAGCTCTGGGGTTAAATAAAGAAGTTTTCAATGGCATCAATTTTTACTATGGGCTATGGTGGCTCTGAAAATGAATGAATGGTGGGGAAAAGCTCATATATTAGAAAGGTGAAATCTAAACTAAGGGCTAATCTCTGAGATTTAAAGATAAAATAATGGGGTTCACTCAAGAGTGCAAAATCAATAAATGACACTGAGTACAAACTGCATACCTACTAGGTGAAGCCAAAAAAACCCTATCCTGTAACCTGAGGGTTTTTTTAAAAAAAGAAAGACTTATTGAACATTATAATATATGTTTTCATTTTCTTAGATATCTAGGATAATCTATTTAGATAAAGAACCCCATGAAATGATGTGGCAATCTCAATGGTAACATTCTGTCTACTGAATAAATTTTGTAGAAATTTTTGTTTCATTGGATCCATTTTGCTCTTTTTAACTACTCCAGAAGAAAATCTTCTGTCCTGATCAAAGTTGAGGAAAAAAGGGTTTTAAAAAAATCCCTTCACCACAACCTACTACACTGTGCTAACTGTTGTCTCCTTCTTTATTTTTTCAATTAATTTAATTACAGATGGAGCATATTGGAGCTTATCCTCATCAACAATGATGGTGGTGGCAAGGCCTACAGTTAGTCTGGCTTTTTTGATGTTGCTCTTTTAACTTCTCTCCCATCTACCTCTATAAACATAAATTCACTTCAATATATAGAGAATGAGAAAAAAGTATAACAAGTCACACTTTAATTAGGAGCTTGAATCATTCAATCCTAGGCATCTGCTGCCTAGCTCCATGAGGTTATAAGAACAATGTTCTTCCCAAGTAAGAATATCTTCTTTCAAAACAAAATGGCGGCCTTTCTCCATTCCCAGTAAGACTCCTTTGTGGGGGGAGGGGAGACAGTGGGTAATCTGTTCATTTTGAATAAACATGTTTTGCATTCGTTTTTTTTTCTGGGAAGTAGTGGTTCATTTAAGTTACTGTATTTTTTGGAGTACAAGACATACTTTTCCCACCTGCCCAAAAGTGAGTAGAACTGTCTGTGCATCTTATACAGCAAATGTTGCCAAAGCCCCCCCTATCCGCCAGCCCC
>JANHFR010006674.1:269841-282356 GCA_032468015.1 Mimophis mahfalensis | reverse complement strand
TTTTATGGTTGGGGGTCACCACAATATGAGGAACTGTATTAAAGGGTCGCGGCATTAGGAAGGTTGAGAACCACTGCATTTAACTGAAGAAGAAAGAAATATATAGAGAGATGATAGCAATATTTTAATACTTGACAGGCAAGAAATAGGAGAAATGGATTTATTCTCCATAGAACCCAAGGTACAAGCTTTACAAAAAGACAGCCAGATATGGAATATGGAGAAATTTCCTGGTGGCAAGTGCTGTTAAGCAATGGGACAGCCTGCCTCCTGGAGTCATAGGTGATGTACCATTACAGGTTTTCAAGGCAAAGGTTCAAGGCCATTTATCTGGGATAATATGAGGATAGCTGCCATAGGCAGGAGTTGGACCCAGAAACCTTCCAATGCCCCCATCAATCATGTGATTTTATGGTGGCACATCCATATCCAAAAGCTTACTGGTGGAATATAGAATCATGGATACTTACTTTATATTGCCGGAGATGCTGGCCAGAATAAGGAAGTTTCTATGCTGTATAAAAAAGTTGTTTTTAGTTATTCATCTATATAAGGCTGCATCGACATATACAAAAAGTACTGGTAACATAACCATAATCTTCTTTGCTTTATAAATTCCTTGTTTTTGCCAATTTTTATTTGAGTCCTATAAGATTTGGTTCTTTCCTCCTGAAGTGCTAGAACACAGCTCCACTGATAATTATTTCTTACAAATAAAAGTTGTTGTTTTTGTTAGTTGCAAAGTCATGTCCAGCTCATCGCAACCCCATGAACAATGTTCCTCCAGGCCTTCCTGTCCTCCACCATCCCCTGGAGTCCATTTAAGCTCACACCAACTGCTTCAGTGACTCCATCCAGCCATCTCATTCTCTGTCGTCCCCTTCTTCTTTTGCCCTCAATCTTTCTCAGCACTAGGCTCTTCTCCAGTGACTCCTTCCTTCTCATTTGGTGGCCAAAGTATTTGAGTTTCATCTTCAAGATCCGGCCTTCAAAAGAGCAGTCAGGGTTGATCTCCTCTAGGACTGACCGGTTTGATCGCCTTGACAAGGGACTCACAGGAATCTTCTCCAGAACCATAGTTCAAAAGCCTCAATTCTTTGATGCTCAGTCTTCCTTATGGTCTTATTTTCATAGCCATACATTGCAACTGGGAAAACCATAGCCTTGACTATATGCACTTTTGTTGGCAGGGTGATGTCTCTGCTTTTTAGAATGCTGCCTAGATTAAATAAAAGTTATTTCATTCTTTTAAATTTTAATGTTCTGCAGAGGAGGCAAGGCTATTGGGGGAGAAGAGAAAAGAAGGGAGGGAGAGTGAGGATGAAAGTGGGAGAAAGAGAAAAGGCAGAAAAAGAAAGCCAGATGAGGCACATTGAGAATTATTTAGAAAAAAGAATCTGATGGAAATATTTGGTACGGTAATATGACCTTATTAGGAATAGATGGTGAAGCTGAAAGAATGTTTGAAGACAACATCTATGTTTATTGGTACCTGGACACTCTTTACAGATGTTAGCATAAAACAACAAAAAATGAACTTATGATCTATGGTTTTAATAATTAATTAGATTAGATTATAGAAAGTAAAACATCATGCTGTAACTTTAGAGAAAGAGGTAACTCTAGATAACAGAAAGTAAATTGTCATGGTATAACTTTAGAGAAAGAGGCAAATCTACAACAGTGGTTACAACTCTTATAAAGAGTGGAAAGCACTTTTTAAATATCTTCTTGCTTTCTTTTCTATTTTTCTTCTACCTTTCTGCGCATTCTTTTTTCTTTCATTTTTTTCTTACTTAATTTTAGTTTCTATTAATGCTTAGTCCTGTTTTATAAAATTTTTAATAAAGTTGCTAAAAACACATTGTAAGCCGCCCTGAGTCTTCGGAGAAGGGCGGGATATAAATGGGATTAAAAAAAAAAGTACATATTTAAAACAGAGAAAAAAAGAACTTGCTGCTCCAACAAGTAACTTCCCATAATTTACTTGGAGAAAATGTAACACTCAGGGTAAAGGTCTCTTGTCTTCTTCAAATCATCCTTAATATAACATAAAGATGTGTCCCTCCCCCTTCATTTTTTCAGGCAGCTGCCTGAAGATTTTCCATGCTTGGAAATATCTAAGGGCTTTACTGCTCTCTGTGTAAGAGGAGACTTTACCCTGTATAGAAAAGTATATGCATCTACACTTCTAAAACAGTCAATTCTCTGAGTTTAGTATTAAAAGAGGAGTAGGGAGGAATCCTCCCTAACATGTGGAATATGTGTAAATAGTTGAGGCATAGATGGGTCTACCTACCCTGATCTTTGTAGAGTAGATTCCATAGCCAGTCTTTGTTTTAAACTTTTAATTGAATATATGTAATCTCAATTATTAAACAGTGTTTTCAATGTATTTGTCTTTGAGTTTTAATTTTCATTCTACAATATATATGTATTATATGTGAGCTTCAGGCATGTGCCAGCTTTAAAAGTCAGGGAGCCACTAAAAGAGTAGAATTACCAAGAATTTTTAAAGCAAATCAAATTGATAGAAGAGGAAATGAAGGGGGCGGGGAGAGAGAAGCTATAAGGTGGGTACAGTTTAGGTTTCCTCAAGCACTAATTTGAGTAGAAAGCAGGTAATAAGGGTGTACTGTACATGTTTTGGGATTCAGATACTGAGGCCCTGAAACCCGGGAAGTCCATTCATAAAATTAAATTGAAATGTTATTCAGAACATGATGTGAACAGTTTGTCCACAATCAGAAATAAGAGGGGATAATAATTGGTTGAGGGGATATTGCAGTGTGTTATTGGGCTGCTTCTTGATTTTAGGAGAGTCTTCTCCATCTGAGGCCTTGTGTGGAATGTCGTCACTCTAGACAAGCATAAAATTTGGCTGGAAAATTCGGCTTGAAAAAATAAAGCTGCTGTTAGTCCCAAGAGTTTAACCAGTGTAGAGGAAGATATAGTGCTGAACCTGGCTTAAGTGAACAGTTTTGGACTTCTCTTATTATTATTCCAGATCAAAGAACAAGGAGGAAGATAAGGGTCCTCGACTTACAACTACAACTGAGCACCAAATTTCTGTTGCTAAGCTGGACAATTGTTAAGTGAATTTTGTCCCATTTTATAATCTTGCCACAGTTCTTAGACGAATCTCTAACAGTTATTAAGTTAGTAACATGGTTGTTAAATGAATCTGGCTTCTTCGCTGACTTTGCTTGTCAGAAAATTGCAAAATCATGACACCAAGACACTGCAACTGTCTTAAATATGGGTCAGTTGCCAAGCCTCTGAATTTTATATGAATGAAATATGTAGTAATTGTTTCTCTGAACTCATTTTTTTTTCAAATACTAAAATGCAGGTCTTGGGTGAAAAGAAGTGTAAGGAGGATGCATTTAAAAAGGGAAGTTTAAATTTATACCAACTTCAATATGCATTTTTGTGTATATGCTTGGGCAGTATATACAATTTTAAAAATGAAATCTGTATAGGAATGAACAAAGATGAAACTAACATTCATTGATCCAGCTAATCATAATTTGAGTAAATCAGACAATTATTTCTGTTGGAGAGTGACCTGCATAACTTGAAAGGTATATTTCTGGGAAAAAAGATAAAATCTTGCATGATAAATGCCTGGGTATATTTAGGAAGATAAAAATGAGAAACTTGTGAAGTCTGTGAAAAGTGAGAATTTTAGAGAAACAAAAGAATGGAACCAAATTGTTGGGTATGCATAGTATATATATTGTCTGATTTTAATCATCATTTACATAGGAAACTTTCCTAGATCAAAGTACCAAAGCTGATGATTGACCAACCTAGGTCACTATTGCCTTTCTTGATTAGACAAGATCTATCCTTAACCTATTGATAATACCAAGATTTCACTTTGGTCTCTTTGGCAAATATTTCATCATTGAAATTCAATTTTTCCATTTAATGAAGTCCTCAGATGGACTGGTAAATGTTGATCATAATTTTTGTTTACCTCAGCCTTCTCCAATTCAATGTCTTCCACAAGTATTGGATTACATTTTCTGGGAAGATGAAAGTTATAGACTGTAAACTGGAAGGAACTAGGAAGGGATAAGTACATCTGAAGGAGGTTATGAAGCTAGAGTTGTATGATAAAGTTGAAAAAAGAACAAGAAAGAAGGCAGGTGCTCAGGTGTATTTTCCTTTTATATGTATATAAAGACATTTTATATCTACCTTTCCCTTACTCTCACTATCCTCTTCCCCTCCTTCTCCACTCTCATTTCAGAGCCATTTTGGTGATGAGTGTAAATTCAAAGAGATTCTGCTGCCAAACAACTACAACGCCTATGAGTCCCAGATCTATCCTGGGATGTATATGGCCCTGAGCAAAAATGGAAGAACCAAGAAAGGCAACAAAGTGTCTCCCACCATGACAGTGACACATTTTCTTCCCAGGATTTGAGAATTATCCCTTCACAGCTACCTCAGGGCAGAAGGAAAAGGCAAGGCCCAACTGGGGGGATGGAAGAGGGAGGGGGTGAAATCTATGGTGCACTTTTCTTTGAGAGTTTTATGCAAGAGTAGATGTAACATATTTAAATTATTGATGTCTGTATATATTGCCAGAAAGTTATTTATAGTTCTGATCATTTTTTAAAAAATCCTAAAAGAAAAGAAATTAAGGAAAGAACAACCTTCTACAAAACCAAACCTCCAACCTAAGCTATTCATTACACAGTGTAACAGTAGAAGACTCTTGCATTGTGGTTTATTTAATCTTATCTTTGTTTTGGGGTAAGTTATCACAGGTGTGCTGCTATTATGACTTTTTAAATGTGAAATCTGATTCCTATTATGTTTTGCACTGTTCTGTGCATTGTACAATGTTTGTAAGTGGACATTAAATTGTTTTTTTTTAATCATTGTTTTTAACCAGTTATGACTGCCAGCAAATGTTTTAGTCCTTACAAAAGAGGCTAGACAAATCTTCAGTTCTCATGCCAGCTTATAGGAACGTATAGCATCTCTGACCTCCTTTTGTGCAGCCTGGTTAGTTCATAGAAACGGTGTCAATTTACTTCTGCTACAGAAACTACAGTATTGATGTATGCCCTGCCATGCTCTTTTTAGCTCTGCTACAGCTGAACTCTGAACTTTCCTGCATTCAATCCCTCTGGGGCCTATAGAGCAGAATCCACCAGGCAAAGTAGGAGTAAACCCCACTGAAAATCTCTGGAGGTTGCATGGCAGGAATGCACAGTGAATTGTGCTCTAGGTAGACCCTTTTCAACTTCTAGACTTAAATTCTCAGCATTGTGGGAATGAGGATTGCCACATTAGCAGTGCAAGGCAACATTTGGGCATTTTTACTCATTGTTCAGTTTAGGTACAGCGTGGTCATTTTCTTCTTTCAGCCACTCACATTTTGGAATAGGTTAAAATGAAGAACCCTTGTGTTAAAGACCATGAACCATATTTGCATGGAATGATATTGCAAGTAGTTCTGGACTCGCAACCCCTGTTCTAGCAACTTCCATTGCTAGAACGCCCAATCCAGTTCCCCGCACTGATTTTGGTTGATGGAAGGCAGCTGGGAAAGTCATAACTGGCAATCACATGACGCCAGAATGCTTCAACTGGTGTAAATATATGTTGGTTATCAAGTACCTGAATTACGATGACATGACTGTAGGGACGCTGCAATGTTCACAAAGGCAAGAACTAGTTTTAAGTTACTTTTTCAGTGCCGTTAGAACTTTGAATGGTTGCTGAATTAATAGTCATCAGTCAAGAATTACTAAATGCATGGTTTTAATAACATTTGAAAATCTCTTACTTTCAGGCCAGATTTCCACATAGTTGTAAGCCACTGTTTTTTTCAGAGGTGCTGTTCAAATGAGCATATTTGGTTCTACCTTTCAGTGAGCTGGCTAACAAACTAGGCGGTTTCATCTGTGTTGTTTTTCCCCCTTTTTTACGGTGCATGTTGAAACAGGAACTCTCACGTTCTCTGAGTTTTTCCTCAGATAGGAATGAGCCAAAGTTCCTGCTCCAAGCATCGCAGTGAACAAACTGTGGACGGCGCATTCTGATTTTGTCAAACTTCCTCTAAAATGGGTTAACCAGTCCTTTAAAAATGGTTTCTGGAAATGTTACAAAATATCAAAACCCAGCTTATGATGCAATTCTGCAGTACGGAATCACTTTACCAGTTGAAGGTCATCTTTTTCCGGCTGGGGTTGAGGGCAGATTAAACCTAGGTGAGGCTACTGCAGATTGTGGAGGAATAAACTATTTAGCCTTTTTTTTAAAAAAAGGGGGAGGTTGCTTTTTAAATATGAAAAAAAATGTGTTAAACCTATTGGGCATTTAATAAGCCTGGTTTTTTTAAAAAGTGGGTATCATCGTAATACAGTGGTTTCAACCATGGACTGCAAAATAGGTGCTTGTCTACAGTAGAAGTCCTGTCCCACTAATCATGCCTCTGCCATAAGGGTTCCTGCTGAGCATGTCCCAATAGCAGTTCACTCCAAGGTAATAATATTGACTTTAATTAAACATTTATACTGTAAATGGTTTATAGGTTGTAGTTTTCTCATTTCATTCCCTGAAATAATGTTCCTTTAATATCTACCTCAGTCAATGATTCTGGAAGCCAGTTTCCTTACAAGACCAGCAGGGAAAGACAGTTCATTTTTTCTCCCTACCCTGCTTATAATTCCAGTGAGGGAGGGAGGGGGGCATCCCAATTCCCCCCTTTTTTCCATATGTAGCCAAAAGAATTCCAGATAGTGTTGGTTACATCCAATTTGAGCCTTGTCACGTTTGTGCTATCTTTACCCAGTGATTTACTTTTAGTAAGGATAATCATGGTGAAAATATTTGCAGACAGCTGTCAGGCTGCAGCACTATATGCTCATCCAGTAACCTTATATTTTTCTTTATATATTTTGTGAATGTAAACCATGTCTTTAAAGCAAAGAATGAACCAGCAGGTTTAAGAAGGATGATTGGAGGGGGATGAAAGGGTGAGCCAAAGAGGAGGGGTAACTCTTAGGCAATGTTTAATGGTTTCTTTTAATGGAAGTAGGCTTTGGGAGCTAATCACAGACTTCATCTAACTGGTATCTTGGAAACATTGCCTTTGTCATGTTGTAGAAGACAGGTCTCAAAATCATAATGGAAGCTGAAGGCAAATATTGGCAAGGGCTTACCCCAAAATGAGGCACTGGAGTTATTAGGATAACTACTCAGCTGTCTGGAGATCAGATCCACCAGCTTATTATTTTGCTGCTATGCAGGCAGATTAGCTGCCATGCAGATTTAGAAATGAACTCAATTTCATTTGGGTAGGGCTACTTTAGTCCACAATTCTTCACTTACTTCTATCTATTTCAATGGTATTTCTTTCAGTATATCTTTTTACCCACTTCACCTGCCAAGGTCATTTAGAACAGGCGCCCGATTACAGTGTGCCTCTTTCCTTGGCATGACAGAAGAATAAGAAGCTGACTTATATCAAGATCAACCCTTGTTCTATCCAGCCTATTGGCTACCTTGGCTAGCAGTAGATCTCCTGGACCTGAGATCTTTCCTGTTATGAGCTAGATATAATCCTATTAAGCAGGGCAGACATGAAGCTAGGGCATTCTGCTTTAAAAAAAAAGATGCTTAATCACTAAACTTACCTTGATCCCACTTTTAATGCTCAGCTAAAATATGCTGCCACATTTTACCACCTCTTTATAAATTGGATGTGTGTGTATGACTGCATTTAGGGAGACTGCAATTACTGTATGGTGGAATCAGACTTTGAAAGGTTCTTACCTCTGCTATGACGAAATCTGGTGAAGTTCCCCATTCAGGTAAAAGTATTGTGAGAATGTCCTTTGCTCTTTGATTGGACTCTTTAAGATTCTAAATACTTATGATGTGGCTATATTGGCCCCATCATAAAAGAGATGGCTAGGCTTATGACTGGAGAGAGATGTATGAAGATCTGTGATACATATTAGCAGAGAGAAACCAAGGCTTTGTGGATGTAATCAGTGGTGGGATTCAAATTTTTTTTACTACCGGTTCTGTGGGCATAGCTTAGTGGGCGTGGCGATGCTGTTGGCCAATCAGAGTTGGTATTTGCCGGTTCTCTGAACTAGTCAAAATTATCACTACCGGTTCTTCAGAACCTGTCAGAACTGGCTGAATACCACCTCTGGATGTAATACTAAACTATGGTTTAGTGCAACATGCATGAGTGTGCCCAAGGTTCAGACTTACCTGGGCTCTGCTTCTCTTTGGTGCAGTTAAGAGGAGCAGTGTAGAAGTATCTGCTCTTGAACTATCCAGAGTTCTCTGTGAACTCTAAATTTGACAAACTCATGACCAAAGTTAAGTATAGGACTGTGAAAAACTATATCTTCACAACCTTTGGAAAGTCCTTATGAGAAGTGAAGACTGCAATAGGCAGGGTCATGATGCAAAGCAGGAAAGACACACATATGCGCCTAGATAACATTCCCTAAGTGTTAGAGTAGAAGATTTGGGAGGACAGGGGTATTAATTTAGTAAAGATGTTAACCCTAATTCAAGATTTATAGTATAGCTTCCATATGTTTCCGGTCTTAAAAAGCTGAGAAATTATATCACCAGGTTGCAATGGTTGTAGTAAAAGAGGCTTCTGGGAGTTTGTGGGCTGCCGGGCTCTGATACAGACAACAATTTTGTTCTGGAACATCTCCTAACTCAGGTTTGTTTAAATTATTAACAATTGGATGTTAGTTGTCCTTTAAATTGTGCCTTGAAGGTCATGTTTCAGTAGTAGAAGGGAAGAGATAAGAGAGCTAAATTTTACTTAATTCAAATTATCATAATGAAATATAATGAATATGATTTCCCCCCCAGTTTAATCATTTGCCATGTTAATTACTATAATGTCATAACCGTTTTTAGAAGTATTTATGGGCCAAACTGCAAGCTTTTAGGGGCCATATATTCTCCTAATTTTGGAGTCTTGTATTTCTGCTCCAAAACAAAATTATGATGAATTGGCCTGAGCCTTGGAGTCAGTGGCCTTAATGACCACAAATGGTTGAGTCTTTGTCTTTGAGTCCTTTCTGCAGCCACGGCGCAAGCAGAAGTGCCTCTAGAAATGCCTAGGATTGGGTGTTAAAATGAAACACTGGCTTATATTTATGCTAAATGCAAAGATTACTTGAATGCACAAGAATTGCCATTGTGGATCTTTATTTCACAGGGCAAATTCTAAGTGACCACGATTCCACATTCACTATCAAGCACGATGCCAATTTTATCCCTGGTTTGATATGCTATGAGTAGCTAGTGAGTGAAGCAAACTTTAAGATCTATCCAACTCTTAAATTATCCTGGGAGAATGACTCCTAGCTAGTACATTTCAAGATCTTTTAGCCTTACAGCCTGCATATCTTAGATCATTTATATGCCACTTTGAATCAATACGCAGCATTTCTTCTAACCAGAAGTAATAACTCTGGTAATTACTTGGTGTACTTTCCTAGTTATAGAAAGGAAAGTGAAGCAACCCCCCCTTCCTCTTACTGGAGATTGCTATCTTTCTATCCTTTGATATTTCTCATTCTCCTGTTCAGTTTTGAAGATTATATGTAAGACTGAAATCACTTCATGAATTATTATGCTACGGTAACTTTTCATGTAAATGTATCCTTTTTCAATGGTAGTGATAGAAGCCATTGTAGATTGTGACCTTCTCTGAGGAATTCAGTATTGAAGGGCTACAATCTTAAGGAATGTTTACATACTCGGTAAATTAAGTCATCATCAAAATTCCAAGGCACACCAAAAATGAATTCATTTTTTTTTTTTACATTCCTGTATTTGAAAAAAAAAGTGCTACTGTTATATACACATTACTTTATGAATGACTTGCATATATTTATGTACTGTATTAATGACCTGGGAGAATAAAGCTACTCAGCAGTGCTAATGGGAGTGAGGCCAGAATTTAGGAATATGAATTCCCCCTTTTGGGAAGAACCATTACAAACTTCTTCAAGTTTGAATCTGGATACAAAAGGGAATTGTCCCATTTCTGTTGCTAGCCAGAATAAGTTTGCTAGGAACACCCAATATTGAGTTCAATAGAGAAGTGTGGAGCCTGAAATGGACTCTTCAGTAAAAATGTTCCCAAAATGGCTACATGAAACTTGAAAAAAGGGTCAATTTGAGGCTAGAATACTTCTGATGAAGTTGAAACAGTGTGCTTCAAGTTTGATTATGGTTATTTTAAGTTAAAAAAAATTGAACTCAAGATTGTTTGCATATTTCTACAGAACTTTCTCCCAGTGTCTTATCACATTTCAGGCAAAGGCCTTGCTCTGTTTGAATATGAACAATCCACCACAGAGACAAAAGGGACAGAAATGAATCTCATGACCGTGTTTCAATGCATTATTTTGAGTTAATAGGATGCCTACAACTGGCTTTTCCTGTCTTTATTGAGTCCATCATGTAATATTTTACTTGAAAAATGGAGACTAGATAAGAAAAGAACTTTTCCCATTCCATTCCTCCTTTTTTTGAGCTTTTGAATATTCAAGGAAAGTTTGGGAGAAAATGAATTAATTCCAAGGTTAAGAACAATCATTCATCATCAGATGAGATGAGAGAACAGCTGATTAGCTGCTTTTCATGTAAACATATGTGAAATAAGTTCTTGCGATCCAGTCTTAAGTAAGTGAATTCAAGACAGTGGGATGCTAGAACATTTCTGTGCAGTGTGGGGTATCTCTGTATCTTTTCTTTTATTCTCTCTCATTCTTTCTCTCCCTTTTTTTACATGTATGGACATTTATCTGCACAATGCATACATCTGAATACCCCAAATATTTATAAATTTCTGAAATAATTGATACAGGTCATAGGTGCATTTTTAATCACATTTATTATCCTTTCAGTTGCCAAATGACGAACTCATCCTTTATGTGGTTAGAGGTGGTTTATATTGTAATGTTCAGATAACATTGTAAAACTTTTATATCAATGTTATGAGATTTCATCATTTACCAAATCTGTCTGTAGTTTTATACAGGTGTTGTTCAATATTGTGGTGTATGTGCTGTGCACATTTAAATGCATAATAAATAGATACATGTTTACAATGGACATTGTGCATTTGGTTGACATTCTTTCATCAACAGCTGGGGAAAAATAAGATTAGTTTTCACTTCAAAAATGTTTAGTACTTTCATATGGTTGCTTTTACTTTCTATAGAATCCAGTGTGTGCTTATTCAAAAGTCAGTTTGAATGGAATTGATGGAATTAGTCTAATTGTAAACACATTTACCCCTTATTGTAAGTAGACACGCCTGAACTGTTGGTTTCTAAAATGGTTCCCAGAATTATCCTATGTATACTTATTCAATGTCTTTTTGTTTAATGAAGAAAGGTAGATACAATACAAACATAATAGAGCTGGATGTGACTGGACAGGGGAAACCTTTAACTTTGCCTTTACCTACACTTTATAACACAAACCTTTGCACTACTATAAGGAATACTCTAATATTCTCACACTTTTTCTGCTTTGCTATTTCTTTAAATTTACCAGTGGAGTCTGTACTTTTAGGCATTTTACATGATTGACATTGGACAATATTATAAGTGCAGGAAATATGGCTAAAGAATAGTTTTACCTCAAAATATGCAATACACATATTTTCATAAAAAATAGAAATAATAAATTATAATTCCAGAATTGTGCCATCTTATTTTAACAAGATTTGCACCTGCATGTGAGCCTGAAAATAAAAACAATTGCCCCACCATCATCCTAAATAAATTGGGTGAAAACTTGAAAAGTTAGAGAGAAATGCTAAATGTGAAATTATTTAGAATCAAAGTACCTTCTAGAAGAAAAAGTTAAATCCCTTTCTGAATAGCATAGCATAGCAGTTCATTTAAGTAGTTACTGAATTTGTTAAGCACAAAGTCACCTATAGTGTCCTGCTTTCTAGCTTTTAACTACTGCACTGAACTAGTTCTCACTATATATAATTATAGTTGTTAAATTGTTAAAGAGAATATTCTAGAGAAAACCAGAGGAAAGTGTTTTACTTCAGATAAGATTAAGGATAGAAGAGATGTGTAGGACATTTTAAATAACTTGTCAGTTACTTCACATTGCATAGTTGACTCATTTCATATAAATGAGAATGGTTTAGAGTTAGGGACAAGTCAGTTCATCAAGTATTTCTGTCATTAACCTAACTCAGAAATGAAATAGTGTACATGAACCAAAGTCCATTTCTACCAACATTTCTTTTAGGGCTGCTTTGCTCTACCATTAAAGGAAACACATTGGGAATTCTCCCTTCAAAAAGGCCCCACCATTCAGGAAGCCTCACTTCCAAAATTGTGATCAACCAACACATGGTGCTATGATTTCTTTTTCACGTGCCTTAATGCTGCAACCCAAGAGCATTCCATAACTGATGGGGAAGTTGGAACACATAAAAGGGAAAAAAAATTTTTAATTCCATTTAT
>JANHFR010006674.1:244652-257243 GCA_032468015.1 Mimophis mahfalensis | reverse complement strand
TGTTTTTAATGCCCTGTAAACTGCCCTGAGTCCCTAGGGAGAAGGGCGGTATAAAAATGTAAACAAACAAACAAACACACACACAAACAAACAAATATTATGTGCCTAAAACTGCAGTGCATGCCTTCTTTTAAAACAAACAAATCAGAATAGAAAGGTAGCCAGCATCAGTGAGAGATAGGGGCTTAAACTATGTGTCACAACTATGTTGTACATAATGGAAGGAATGGATGTGTAGAATCCATGACTCTATAGAGAGGATTGTGGTCCACAAGTATTTGCTTTCCCGAAGTATTAGGACCAAAACACGTCAAATATCCAATTATCACTGGGGAGTTATGGAAATGATAGTCTCAGCATGGTTGGAGAGCCTCCTTGGAAATGACAAGAGAAACAAACAGATCCCTAAGACCATCAGATCCTCCAAGCAATCCTTGTTTTAAAAGTTCTAAAATATTCCATGTGAATGATAATATAACCTGAAGTAACAGTCAGTCTTTTATTTACTTCATTTATTTGAATGTATTAGCCTCCCAACTCCAATAAACTCTTCTCTTATCTGGTGGCCTCCAGCTGTACTAAAGCTACAACTTTCATCATTCCCAGGATGGAAATAGCTCGATATTTGGACAATTGTAGTCTCAATACATTGGGAAAGCACTAGTTGAGATGGCTATTTTAAGCCAACAAATCATTTTTAAAAAGTATAGAATATTAAACACACACACACACACACACACACACACATCTTTTGCTCTCTATTAAGTGATTGTTATCTCAGTTTGTGAAAAAGACTTCAGGTAATATCTCTGCAGGCTTTCTTAATAATAATATACTTCCATCAATAAATATTACTGAATCGAATAAGCAATGTGTAATAGAACGAAGTTGTTTTGCTACCTTGGAACTTATAATGCATCTTTTTAGCCATACCAGAATTATGATTTCTAATTTAGTCTGTTCTTTTCATGTCATTACGTATCCCAATTCATTCATTGGGATCTTTCATAATGATAACTATTATAGCCTTTTCTAGCTTGGCACTCTCCAGATCTGCCTTGTAACTCCCTGAAACTCTAGGCAACTGTTGGAGTTGCAGTACAACATATCTGGAGGGTGTTGGAGTAGGAGTGCCTAGGTTTGAGGCTCTCTTCCTGAGACTGCAAAAGGAGAGCTTACCCCCAGTTGGTTCTCTTATAAACCTAACCATGAAATGACTATTTGACACCCAAAGATTTATTATCTCCCTAGAGAAACAAGACATTCCTTATGGATCTCCTGCAACTGGAAAGCCCTGCAAAGCCTTTCTTTGATGGAGGTCTCTGTGGTATTGAGGTTAATGAGCAACAAGTAACAGAGAAGCTCTGGATCCCCAGATAGGGACTACCAAAGCGATAATCTAATTACTCTCCAAAACAAATTACTTCCAACCAAAACAAATTACTTTCAATCACTCTGCAGCAGATAAGATCAGCCCAATGAGCTGAAAGCTAATGACAGCTGGAGTCTTGGAAAGGCTTCAAGGGTTCATGTGCTGATATTTTTTTTTCTCTTTAGTGCCACTGGGTGAATGACAGAGGAATGACAGATGAGTAGAATCATGAAGTCTGCTTCCCTTTCATTTCATTTCAGTAAATGCAAGAGATCTCTCCCACCCAGTGCTATTGGCAACACTTGGGATCATTGATAAAAGAAAATACCGAGGCTATACCAAAGAGCTTCATATAGGCAACACATTACAGAAGAAAAGGGTAATCTAAGTTATTTAAATTCTTTAAGATGCATCTCCAGCATGAAGTAAGAAAGACAGCAACTGTCCCGTTACTGAAAATTTGGCTTAAAAAGGAAGAGATACGTCTTCAAACATTTATGGCCACCATTTGTTCCACAACATCACTCCTTTGAATTTTATTAGGGTTCTTTTACAAAAGCAAAGTGCAATTATTATTTGGTGGTGCTCTCTGAAAATATGCAGCCTGTTTCACAGACCTATTTAAGCAACATCGATTAAGTGTCTGGATTCATTCCTATAGTGTAAGTGGCAAAGGAATACAAGCAGAAATGCATGTAGGTTTGTCTCAGTATTACCAAACCTCTTTCTTAATTCAATTTATTTATAAACTTTATAAACTTGTGGTGAGACCCACAAGCCAGTCTTTAATGTAAAGAATGGCAAGTGTCTAAAAATGAGAGCCCATAAAGAACAGAAACACATGGGCATAATCATTAAGCTTGCACACCATGTAATGCGAAGACATATTACCTCAGCGGAATGTTCACCCCTTGGTTCCAAGTAAACCAGTGCCTGTTTATTTAACCTGGTCTATTGAACAAAATCTGAATCTGCCTGGTTCATTTTCTTTCAAGTGAGCAAACAGATTAACCTTTGAAGCATTTGATTCACGAGTTTCCATGTCTTTTTTCCTATTACTTCTGCTCATCTTATTTTCAAATACTTTTCTAATTAACCATTTTTGGTTAGAAAATTAAGGCTGATTAGGATCAATCCAAATGCAATGCAGGGTTCAGATGGGTATTTGAATACTATTCTTTCAGATCCCTGGTTAGTTCTGCTTTGTCAAATAAAGGTCAATTCTACCTGCCATTGGCAGGATGCTTCAGATGACCTTTGGTCTTCAATTCTTGACCTCGACTGTCCCTAAGCCATGACTCATGGTGACAAATACTGCAACAAGATTAGTTAGGAAACTGTAAGGGGATGAATCGGGGCCGAACTCATCATAGCCAATTCCTTATAAAATCTATGGAAAATAATGTTTCATTATTCATAGGTAAAGATGAAGGATTCCCTTTTGGATAACAATCATTTCAAAAGTTTTGTAATAAGATTTTTTTGGACCTTTAGTTCGTAGAACCATCGTACCTAAGAAATTCAAGTGTTATAAATATTAGCGATAAGAGCTAATATACAGAGTTCAATACTTTTCTGGAATTAAAGAATGGTTATCTGTTAACTTTGGTTTTTGGTTAGTACAGGGGGTTTACAAAATAAAACAAAACATTATATCATTTGAAATACTCCAGGAGATTTTTGAAGAAAGGGGGTAGAAATGAGTAGTTACAATGTTAGCAATATCACCAATGATGTCTGTTTCTAGGGTCAGATTATGTCCAAAAAATATTAATGAAGGAATGAAAGATGTAAAACAAATTTTGCCTGGATGCAGAAATACTGGAATCAAAAATCCTGGTTAATAAAAAACTGTGGATTAGAAGAGAAGGGAACTAAAATGGAAAACAAAGGACAAGCCAAGAAAATGACTCGAATAAGGACTTTCTTCTGAAAATTGGTTGTTGATTAACATTTTGAAAATTAACGTGGAAGTACAAATGATAAACCAAGAGAATAACCTGAATACGGCAATACCTTTTTACTGGATTCCCAGTAAACAGTCTTGTAAAGTGGTCGAAGAACCCTTGGCAAAGGGGAAAAGAAAAACATATACAGGTAGCCCTTGACTTATGAGCACAGAGGAGCCCCACATTTCTGGGGCTAACTGAGACTTTTGTTAAGTGAGTTTTGCCCCATTTTATGACCTTTCTTGCTGCAGTTGTGAATTGAATCACTGCAGCTGATAAGATAGTGACCTTGTTGTTAACTGAATTTGGCTTCCTCATTGATTTTGCTGGTCAGAAGGTCACAAAAGGTAATCACAAGACCCTGGGACACAGCCATAAATATGAACCAGTTGCTAAGCATCTGAATTTTGATCACGTGATCATGGGAGGCTGCAAATGTCGTAACTGTGAAAAATGGCCATAAGTCACATTTTTCAGTGCTGCTGTAACCAAATGAACTGTTGTAAGTCGAGGACTACCTGCATAACCCTAAGTCTGTTGGCCTCTGCTTTTCCACCAGGTACTTGCCAAGTGTTGAGTGGAGTCCTGTTTTTGTTGTATTAAATTATCCTATTCATTTTTTCATTTTATATGTATAGTGAACTACTTTTGAATGTGGTGTGTTTGATTTCTCCTAACATTTGTTTTTATTGTACAATGTTCAGAATACACATTTTGGGCAGTAATAAACTGTCTAAACAAATAAGTAAACATAGTAAGTATGGATCTGTTACCACTGTTTCCAAATATTTCATTGTACCTGAATTCATGTCTTTTGTTCCATTACACAGTGCGAATGCCTTTGACCTAGAAAGTAATAACCGAGATTAACCTTTCAGGAAAGCTAAAATAAGTCACTTGCTCTTTTTTTTTCTTCCCCTGTCCAGAATCAAGTTATGTAAACTCAATCTGGGGTCACTAATCTCTAGTTCAACCTAAAACAGCACATATAAGCCAAAGCTTACAGCCAAGTAAACTTACAAACAGAAATCAATTTTCAGACTTTTAGAACAAACAATCTGGGGATGAATAGAACACAGAAGAGAACAGAACATGTATTTCTTTTAGAACTAGAGGTCAAGTTCCATATGACATGGAGTCATTCTTAATGATCAAGATTTACCTACAGAATGCATAGGATAAATCCTAGAAAAAGGTGTAACACCTTATAAAGAAAACATTTAAGATATAGAGCACACTTCATACCTGAATGCTGGGATTTCAAACACGGCTAGAATAAGCTGAGAGCTTCCAAATCAACTAATAAGAATCAGAGCTTACATTAGCAACTAATCACTATTGTAAGTAATGGCTAGGAAGAGGAGTAGCATCTTGGCTCATTCAAATTTTGTATTTGCAAGTCCTTGCCAAACAAGTTCACAATATAATCCCTCTAGAACAGGGCACATACACACACACATACACACACACACATGCATATACACATACCAGATCAATGAATACCAATAACAAAAAAAAATAATCAACAAATTCAAGGAGTTGTTTAGATTCATACAAAGGATTGTCTTAATCCGTTGAGCAGCAGAATGTATGGGAGATTTTTTTTAACAAAAAAAAATGTTCCATTTCAAAAATAATAATGAAAAGGCAGGGTTATTTGTACAAATGAAAGAAGTATAACTGCTCAATGGATTCTTTAGGCTCATGGAAATATATACATTGAAGTTTAAATATGAGTGTTTTTGTATTGTTGCAAACTAGCACTATAGGATGAATTCATGGTCATTTTAAAAGCACAAATAAAAGACACAAAATATAGCTATACCTGCTGCTGTATTTTTACTTCAACATAAGAAGTAGATTTTCACAGTAAAATGGTATGCCAAAAATATATACATTGTATGAATTCGTATCTTACTTAAGTGGAAGTGAAAAAATAATTAGAGAAAATGTAAAAAAAACCTCTTTAAATTATTTTTAATTGTATTTCTTGCAAGTTTTATTTTTTGTGCAGTACCTCAATCTTGCATTTGTCTGTCTAGCATAACCCTTTCTTCAATATGTATTATATTAACGGTAGTAAGTATTTTAGAAATGAAATATATTCACCATAAAACCATGCAAAAGAACATGCCAGATAGAACAGAAATAAATGGTTATTAAAGCCAATGACTTGGGAAGAAAATTTGTTACTACACCACAGGAACTTCTATCTGATCCAAAAATGATAAGTCCCTTGGAAATCTGTACACTGCTTGAAGTAATTAAGAATCCATTATTTAAAAGATCTGTCAGTGTGGTTTATCACATTGGTAGTTTAAATGTATTTTCTGACAAGGAAATTTGTAATTAGACACAGAAATTCAAATCCATAGGCTACACTGCTTTTAGCATTATTAGGATCTAAAAGAACTTCATTTAGAAAAGAGCTAGCATAATAAAATGTTGGAGTAGAAATGAGGAGATGTGTGTTTTAGCTCATCCTCAGCCATCACCCCTTCTCAGTCCAACCCAACCCAACCCAAAATCATAGCTATAGGAAAAACAGAAGAAGAGAAGAAACGCAACATGCAATGCCTTGAGTTCTTGAAGAAAAGGTGGGAGAGATACTAAGTAAATAAATAAGCAAAGCAATAAATGTGACAGATTCATATTATACAGTAAGTAAGGAATCAAGATTGATCAGTGGAACAAGATTGGCAGTCTAATGAGTGACGGGAGTAGAAAAGCCAACATTATTAAAAAACAAACAAACGTTCTTGAATACGAGCTTCATATTCTGTTAAAACTGCTGCTGAAGAAGCTTTTGTTGTTCGCATAGCTTCACATCATTCAGCTAAAGCTGCCTTATTAGAGCATATGCAGACCTTCTCTTTAATGTCCCTTTCTCTCAATGGGACTCTAACTGAAACTCTCATTAATCACTGAGAAACTATATGAGCAGGCTATTCAACCAAGCAATCCTTTGTTCAGTGGCTGCATTTTCTATCAGGGGTGAATTCCCACTATTGGGTTTTTGTTTGTTGGGGGGTTGGGGAGTGGTTTCTTCTTTCCCATTCAGTTTTAAAATGTTTCTCTTTCCGATATGCTGTTTGCTAAGATGAAAGAATTACTACCATTTCCAGCTGGCATTGGGATAAAGCACATATGCAATGATAGACTCACCAATGAAAATAATTTAATACCACATGTTTAAGTGATGCATGCTTAATGTAAGGGAGGAAAAAACTTAAATCTTGTACTAGCTTTGTCTCCAGATAAGGCTAGTTGATCTACCTGAAGAGATGAAGAATTGAACATAGGTAGGGTCTTCTGCAACCAAAATCCATTGGCTTTCATATCTATAGTTCTTTCTAGTCAAAAGCAGGACAGGAAAATATTTTCATTTGCATTATAATGACACTTACAGCTCATCACTGAAACTGCCTTAGGAATGCCTGAAAAATGATACTTTTAATTAAAAGGAACTTCGGTATAAACTGCTGTTGGGCTATAGACTAGAATAAGATGAATCTTGAAAAACATCCTAGACATGACTTGTCTGTAGCAAATAACTCCCATCGTACTTTCCAGAAATTTACATGCATCTCAGAAATAAGAAAGAGTAAAGTTTGTCTTAAATTCCTGTTATGGTGGTGGTTAAATTAAGTTCCTTTGATTTAACCACCACCACAACAGCATGATCCATCCCAAATCATTTTAAAGGATGCTATTTGGTCATATACTTATCTTTCTCACTATACACATATAAAAGTATTTATGATGGCTGTCTGCAATCCTAGAGTTTTCTCTGAATTTCATTGATCACAGATGTGCTTATTTCAATCTGTTTGTGTGCCTTTGCCTGCCTCTTTGTCTGCTTACCCATCTTTTTCTATCCATCCATCCATCCATCCATCCATCCATCCATCCATCCATTTCTCCATTGTATGAAGGAAGTATGATTTTGAGGTCACCTTCTGTTATGGGTAGTTTGCAGTTGATGTCCTGTTCTCCCAGTCATTTGTGTGTTTTTCCCCATTACTTTTTTATGGATAAGCTATCCAGAGTTATTGTGGAGTTGAGTGGCCTCAAAATGTTATTAAAAAAACAATAAATACCATATGTTTATTCACACACAGACACCCCAGTATGCTGGGTCTTCCTGCTGTAGTTTATCTTAAGCAAATACAGTTCACATTGTCATCCTATTTCTGAGAATTCACAAAGTCTGCTTCTCTTTCTTGCTCCTTTCTTCTAATGGAACGTTTATTGATTACATTTTGGAGTGAAATAAATTCCCATGACAGAAAGTTTTGAATAAATTAGCTATATCATGACTAGCAAATAGAATTGATCTTGCTTCAGTCATGCAGATTCAAGTACTGTAGATATATCTGGAAGTTTGAGATACCAGAACAGGTTCAGTTAAAGGCAACTGAAACAACCTGGCAGCATTTTTGAACTGTCACTATATTCTGAAGAATTAGATTGTGGGAGAGATTTAAGGTTTAAAGCTCTATCTAGTGGTCAAACACAGAATTAGCAAGGTGAAGAATTTGCGTATTATTCTGGATAAATTCTTGAATATTATTCTTCATCTGGATACAAAATGAACTTTTTTTCATAGATGTATTTTAAGTATTTATCACAAAGAATCTATGCACTGATTTATTTGACCAATATAAGGAAATATGCAGCATATCTATGTAAAAACGGACACACTCAGTTTTAAAGTTCAACTTTTATCTTGCAACGAATCTGCTAATTTGGCTATCTCGATATTTATAACTGGAAATAAGCATTCTGTATATTGCATATGAACATTCACAGGCAAACTAATTTTTTGGTGTGTAAGAAAATTATACAATCTATTACTTGAGTACCTTTGATTTTAATGGTGTGATATGATGATATGGATAGATAGATAGATAGATAGATAGATAGATAGATAGATAGATAGATAGATAAAAATTACTTTCAAGTAAATAGGACTGCAGTTTTGAGAATATATTCTAGTTTTCAGATTTTACTAACCATTTAAATCATATAAATCAAATTAATAAAATAAATAATAAATAAATTTGCTGAAATTAGAAGATTTTTAAATTTAACAAAAGATAAACAAAACTGAATCAAAATGATGTATTCCATTCTCAAGTTGCAGTATTATTGTTAGTTTTGCTAACATACTAATCCAGGAAGAAGTAACATTAACACTGGTAGAATTTTAGTCAATCAACTGATTTAACATTGGCTTTCTTCACATATACTAAGTGACAGGATTCTTTTAAATCAAAGTTTGCTCACCAAGCCTTAATGATCATGTTTTCATCTACAGTAACATTAAAGCACACTGAGGATTTTCACACAGCACTGCAAGTCAGACAAAGCACTGAGTTTGTGTTTTAATGCGATGCATGAGCCCAGTCATTGACTAACAGGAAAGCATGAGAAATTTTCTTTTTTTAATCACACAGTTCAAAGGAGTTTTCCTCCGTCTCTTAAGGGTGTAGCAGCTTTCCTGAACTTGGCCCTCTCCCACTCTGATCGAACAACTTCTTGCATTATGAATCAACACCAGGCATTCTTCTTTCAGAACCATTTGGAATTTTGGGCTGGGATTTGCATTTGGGTTTGCTAATTAAACCAATCTTCACCTTCCCATAATGTTTTGCAAGCTAAATTTGGCTACTCTGAAAGGTTAGGAAGAATAGGGAGTCCTATTTGCCCTGGAGCGCCACCCAGAGGTTCAGGGTGTAATTTCTGTCCTCAGATGTTTACAGTGATGGGCAAGCTTGTACTAGGAGGGCTGTAGGTGCCTGTATATACACATACACATATACACACACATTCACATATATGTAGGCATACACACACACACACAAAAAAAAATACACATATAAAATACATACATATAACAGCTACGAGAGGCACTATAAGCCATGGAAAGATACATGATCAGCATTACAAGACAAGATAGAAAGACCTGTACATGGATTAGAACAAACAAAAGTATACAATATTATCAGGAGAATAAAAGAATTGAAATGGAAATGGGCGGGTCACATAGCAAGTGGAACTGAAGGCAGATGGATCAAGGCAGTCATAGAATGAACCCCACTTGATGAAAAGCATCCACGAAAGAGACCTGTCTTAGAGAATGACTTTAGCAAGGATTGCGGGGCCAGTTGGCAAAAGAAAGCTCAGGACCATATTGGTTGGAAACATGCAGAAGAGGCCTTCATCCTACAGTGGATAGACAATGGCTAAAATGATGATAATGATACATATTTATGCATACAGTGGAACCTCGGTTCACAACCAATTCGGTTCACAACCAAAAAATCAGCTAAACGTTTGATTCGGTTCTCAAACAAATCCTTGGTTCACAACCAAACTTCCTGAGGACAAAGAAATCTTAAGAGAGAAAACACCTGAAGGAGAGTGTCCTTCCATCACAGAGATGGACTCTCCCACAAAACAGCAACCTCTCTCGCACCTCAGAATTGACCGACTGAACAGTTTTATCTGTTGTTCTTGGTTTTCTCAGAGTTTGTATTAAAGGATTTTATTGGTACACTATGCGTTCTGTGGCATGTTTAGCTACAGTACTGTATTTGTGTGCTTCAAAATCTTTTTAAAAAAACAATACAGTTCATAGGGGTCTGGAACGGATTGATCGTATTCCATGCAACCAATATTTTCCCAATGGGAAAATTTGTTTCGGTTCACAACCAAAGTTATGGAACCAATTGTGGTCGTGAACTGAGGTTCCACTGTACTGGGCTTATCAGCTCCAAATTGGTATACATGTATACTGATACTCATATAATCTATCTATCTATCTATCTATCTATCTATCTATCTATCTATCTATCTATCTATCTATCCATCCATCCATCCATCCATCCATCCATCCATCCATCCACACACACACACACTCACTCACACTCATACATCAATCAACCACTATGGTCCATTTTAGCTATTGTTCATCCACTGCAGGGTTGTCCTTCTTCCTCCACATGTTTCCGGTTTACTGTCCTGAGCTTTCTTTTGCGAATATATGTAAGACTTGGATGGGGTTGCTCTTCAACAACAGTACTGTATAGCTAAAAACAGAGCTAATTTACAGTTAGGTGTGAATTTTTTTTTTTTAATGCCTTACATCAACTGATTTCTAACCCTCAAAAGGCAGCCCCTTTCCCTCTCCCGGGCTGCCTGCAGATGTTAGTTTTTCAGCTTTCCTCAATTCAAAGCGCTGTTGCATCAGCCGACGCGCTTGGGCACTTTGGGGAACAAAGACAGCTGGAGGTGGGTGTGCGAGGGAGCCGATTTTCCGGGTCATTTGGCAAATTGCATTCAGATTTAAACTTTCTTTAATCACCCCGCAGTTCTCCTCTCCCTCCTCCCCACACATGTGTGGTCTCTTAACGTGCAACCGCCCTTGCCTCACTCCCATACTTTCGACAGATGCCCACTTGGAAAGGAAGCTCTCGTTTTGCGCGGGTTGAACGCAACAGTGTATATAGGTATACACAAAAAAACCCAAACAAACCTCGAACACAACCCCTTTCCAAGCCAGGCAGGCTTTTGCTCTCATTTTTGAGGAGGGAAGGAGGAGTGAGGTCTTGTGGGGAGGGTTTGCAATCTCGTAAAAAGTCCCCTTTTCGTGCGCTTTCTTTGCTCTTTCTTCTCTCTCTCTCTCTCTCTCCAGCGGTTCCTTTTGCTTTGCACCGCTGTGGCTATTCTTTACCTCCCCGGACTTCAACGGATCGCGAGGGTGGCCGGGTAGGGGAAGGAAGTGACCCCGTGCCGCTTCGGAAAGAGAATCCCACCGCCGAAGGTGAGTTTTTTCCCCCTCTCCAGCGGCCGATCCAAGGCAGCCGAGCGGGAAGGCGAGGAGAGTTGGGGAAGAGTGCTGGAGATCTGCAAAGCCACCCGCGACTCCCTTGTAATGCGAGCTCCTCGTCCCAGAACAGGTCAGAAGCTGAAGCCTGCAGGGTGTCCCCTGGGCAGTGATGTCATCCAAATCAATACGACGGGGCGGGAATTGGCCGGAGCACTTTCTCAGGAGCGGCGGGGTCTGTATTGGAATCGGTGTTCGCCTTATCGATTGGGCTGATCAGCGAGAGCTATAAAAGGAAGGGGCTCGCCCGCTGCTTCCGACATTCGCTGCCGAAGCCCCTCCATCCCCCGGCTGGGATCTCTTCCAGGGATCTCGTGGCGCGGTTCTCAGGTCCTTCGGCTTGGACGGAAGCCCCCCCCCACCCCCATCTCCATCCGCTCCTTCTGCTAGGATGAGGATGGAGGTCTGCAAAACCCGCGCCGCGCCACTGGCTCTGCTGGGCATTTGCCTCGCTACGGCCGTCCAGTCGGTCCCTCTGGCTGTGGCCGATGCTGGACCGCACGTCTACTACGGCTGGGGGGACCCAATCCGGTTCAGGCACCTCTACACCGCCAGCCGGCACGGCCTGTTCAGCTATTTCCTGAGGATCCACGGCGACGGCCGCGTGGACGGCGCCGCTACTCAGAATCGACACAGTAAGTAGCATCCACGCTCCGACGCGGGTCCTTCCTCTCCCTTTCAGCCGGTCATCCTTCCCGCGGTCCCTCCCTCACTTTTGGTTCAGGGAGCTCCCCCTCATCTCGCTGCATCTTAACCCAAGCCGTTTCCCTCCCCTCTTCCTTTTTCGTGGCCCTTTGAATCTGCGCTCCTGGAGACGTGAGGAAAACCCAGATCCTGAAATAACTTTGGGGCTTTTTCTGCTCCCCCTCCAAAGACTTTGGAGGGGGCATCGCCCCCCCCCCTCAATTGCTCTCCCCTCTTTACAAAGATCCCTGCCTTTTTGTTCGTGGGCTCATTCTATCCTCCTGAGGATCTGAGATCCTTTCCTTTCCCCGAGGGCAATTTTCTCTCCCGCGGGCTACATTAACCCTACAACGGTTTGTTTGTCCCACCCGCGCAGGTTTGCTGGAGATCCGAGCAGTAGCGCTTCGCACGGTGGCCATCAAGGGCGTGCACAGCTCTCGCTACCTGTGTATGGAAGAGGAAGGCAGGCTGCACGGGATGGTGAGTAACTAAGCTGGTTAAAAAAACAAACAAAAAAACAACCCAGACGGGAACAGACTAAGCCTTGCCTTAGGTATCCTCTCCTCCCGGTCGGGATGGGCTTTGCCTTGCCTCTTCGCTCGGAACCAGGCGAGGCGCGCCCCACGCGGGGATTTAGGACAAGTTGCGCCAAAGTCCTTAAAACGTGGCGGGGAGGGCGCGCTTCTCTGCCTCTT
>JANHFR010006674.1:211134-225537 GCA_032468015.1 Mimophis mahfalensis | reverse complement strand
TTTCTTAATGTTGAGTTTCAAGCCAACTTTTGCACTCTGCTCCTTCACCCGCATCAAGAGGCTCTTTAGTTCCTCTTTAATATTAAGGCTTTAATATCAGGCCCAAAATATCAAACTGGACCTGTAAGTTGATTGACTGCTGGTAAATCCAATATAATTGATCTTGTAGTTAATCATCTGTATCCATGTTTGGTGACATTCTCATGAAGAGTTTATGAGATTGAACATACGTATATCTATGAAAGATACAATTTCCTATTGATTTTTTTTTATTTGGGGTATATAATTTTTTTTATTAAGGCAACAGTGTAAAATCGGGAAACAGTTCTAGTTCTAGGTTAGGCATGAGAGTGGCTGGGTGACTTTGGGCCAACCTCTCTCAGTCCAACTCAGTTATTGTTGTGGGGAAAATAGGAGGAAAGAGTATTAAATATTTATAAAAATAATACAGGCGGGATAAAAAGAAAGTTCCATCATGGTTCATGTGCCTTAAATAGAATCCTGTTTTAATGTCTTTGGGAAACAATAGCTAGAATCTATCCTAACAAGACTAAATATTCTCTTCCCTCCAGTGAAATACAATTTTGTTTTATTTCACAAATGATTCTCAATCAAATAACACCAGATGAAACGATGATAGCTTCATTGGGTCTTCCTGTTTTTAAGGATATGAATGATTGCAATATATGATGCTTAGGAATTTACTCTCTTAATAGTTCTACAAAATGGTAAAATTAACTGTGGCTTTTTCCTAGCTTTTGAAACACGGATGCTTTTTAGAAATAGGTGGAAGCTAAACAAAGTTTATAATTCAGGAGCTGGGGACTAATCAATATTGCACGGAATCTTTTTTGAATGTGAATCAGCAGGTCTTTAATTTTTTTAGTTGGTGCTATTGTTCCAACAGCAAGCTTTACTTCTATTGTCCAGTGTTTGTCCAGCTCACGTTTAGTGGACTGTGGGAACGGATTAGGGTTTCATGGTTTCTTCCCCCTTCTTGCATAAATGCTTGATCAAAGACATTCCTTGGATGACAAAACACTGTATACTGTGTCACACAGTCCTGACCAGACTGCCTGAACAGTAGCTTAAAAACACATACATTGTTCTCTAACAAGCTATTTCTTTTTTCTTTTTTAAAAAAAGGACAACAAATTTAGATTTAGGCACATTTAAAAAAATAAAGACTTAATGTGCTGTTTTATATGCATACATCTATATCTCTTATCTGGCTTCCTATCAATCCAATTGTTTCTCCAAATGCAACTCCACATAATAAAATCAAAATAGAAATAGTGAACGACTATTACAGTCGTATAAAATTTGATGCTGCCATTTTTTTTACCCTGATTTCATTTCAATGATTCTGAAGCAGCTTGCAAATAGAATGTAGCATTTAAATGCAAAATATTTGTGTGTCTGGATGGAAAAGGAGTGCAGAAAAATGCTGGAATGGGAATTGGAAGTAATGTTAAAATTCTTTTCTGGTGTTTTGGTGTTATTACTATCGTCACAGCCTATAGGAAATGTGGAGAAAGCTTGCCTGCCTGATGCCTAGGAAGATTTCTGCTGACCTTCATTGGATGTAATTGTTATTAAAGTACTTGTTCAGTCATTCAGTTGTTTCCAAAACCTTGAGGAGCGCCATTTTGCCAGGATTGTCTGTCAGTAACTCTTTGAATTATAAGAACATGTTTGTATCATTGGCAGAGTACCTATCCATCTTGTTTTCTGTTGGGCTCTTTTAATTTCCCCCTCAGACATTGTCTTTGCACTAGGTGTCCAACATAGGTTAAACTTTCTTACTAATGACTGTTGAACTATAACTCATAATTAGACCATTGTTGTGCTGGCTAGAAACTTTGAAACTGTAATCCAACCCGTTAGGATGGACCTATAAAAATAAAGGCTTGATCTAAGGAAGATGAGCTTTTTCCTTTGGTGGGCTAGTTGAAATTCTTTGTGCAGTTTCAAAAGCTTTAAGATCCTAGTTATAAAAAATGCTAAGGAAAGAAATACAGAATATGGCCCATCCCTAATGATGATAATTATGTTAGTGGTGCTGTTTTGCTGATAGTAAGTGGAGATGTGTAATTTGAAACAGCAGTTTCAAGTCTAAATGTGCTCCGACTTTACCAAAAATGTTTTGATGCTGTTCTAATCATTCTCCACGTGTTTCAAGTTCCAAATGGGTATCTTGAAGTTGAAGCTGAGCTACCCAAGCTTGAGATGGATTGCACTCTGCCGTTCATGTCAGTTTTGCAGTGAACATTAATTAGGCTTAAGCACGTACACGTAGAGTCTTCATATCTTCCCTTCTGAACATGTGGGAGTGTTTTAAATTGAATGCAGGAAAGACTGAACAGATTTATACCAATATTTATGTTCATTCTTTACATTGGGTTTAAATGCGAATGATTTGGTTTCAGATTGGTCAGACAAAATATTGGTAGTGAAATATACAGATCAAATGATGGCAAATATGGAGTACCATTTGGTTTCCATTATTTTAGTCACAGATCAAATACTGATTGCAAATACGGGGTTATTTGGTTTCCATTATTTTAATTAATTTAATTTCAAACTGTATTTTCAGGACAGGTATATCCCAGACTAGAGGCAGTGCATGAGTCTAGAAAACATCTGATCCCCATTTTTAGTCAGTGACAGTGCTGCTTCTATTCTTTCATCTGTGGTAACTGCTTGTTCTGCCCTTTCTCTACAAATATTAGCCTGGCTAAGTGAGGTGGTGAAATAAAGTCTGTTACTGATATGAGGTCTGCAGCTGGTAGAGGCAGGAAAAGTGTGGCATAGATACTTCCAAACCACATTTCCCTTGCCTCTACCAGCTGCAGAACTGGTATCAGTAACAGAGACTTTATTAGATACTTCCATACAGCAATCCCATGTTGTTTCAAAACTGAGAAGACCTTGTTATCCCTGAACAGAGAAAGTGCTGCATCTGAGTGCTACTGGCATTTTATCTAATCCAGGATCAGCCCTGTTCATTGTTAAGTTTTTCACAAACTTTTCTGAAAAAAGATGCTCTGGATGAGTTTAATAAATTTAAGACATCAGGAACAAGAGTCTAATGCTGTTTATACATCAGACTGAATTAAGGTTTGTTTTAAACCAGTTTGCTTATCTCCTGACTGCATTCATATGGTTAAGCTATAATCTGTGGTTTAAAGCAAAATGGCTTGGTTTGAAGAGCCAAAACTTTATATTTTTGTCTTAAGAGAAGTTGCTTAGTAATACAAATTAGCATGACCATTTATTTCAATATTCCTGCTTTCACTTGAAACTGATTTAAAGATCAAGTCAACTTCTATAACTAATGACCTCCATTGGTTTAGAACTCCTATTAACCTCTAAACAATGTGGACTACATAATTATGGACAAAGTGCACCATGAACTTTGAAGGCCTCTGTAGAGATAACAAAATATACTACTGCTCAAACATGATTTCTAGTGACTCTTCATATAAACATAGCTTATCAATATGCCTCTTGATTTACTGCCTATTCATAACAATCCAAAATTTATAGCCAAAAAATAATTCATTTTGTTACATGCATTGGTCCTTTTGGAATTGAAAGTTTTAAAGGAATTATCTGGCTTCTTCATTAAGATGGGAAAAGGACACATTCTTTTCCCATTCACATTCTGGATGGCTTAAAAACTATGTTGGCTGTTGAAATCGGATTTGTCTGCAACTCCTATGTAAGAAAATGTTAAGTAATGGATCAGAAAGTAAACCAATTATAATCTGTATGGAAAGGTAGATCTACACTTGGATCTCTGCTCATCATCAGCCTTTGTCAGAGCATCCTCCCACCCGATCTTCTGGTTGCTGTTAGATCATCTGTCCTTTTTGACCATGGGACAAAAGTACATTTATGGAGATAAAAAATCTCATGTGGTTTGTCTCTGCTTCCATTGGGAAGCTGTATAAATTGAATCCAAAAGCACTAACAAAAAGAAAATGTGGGTCTGTCCACAAAGGAAGCTCTGTTGGAGCACAAGACAAGAAATAGCATTTTAAGTTCAGTTCCATTACATAGAACTCCATTTTAGTATACTTTTTGCTGTTATGCATTCTAAATGTCATAGGGAATAGTAACATGTATCCAGTAGCAACATTGGCTACTATATGAAATTAAAGTTAACGTGGAAGCTTTGTGCTGGTTGGGAAGCATTGTGCTCCTGTATTCTCAATAGATCTGTATTTAAGTCAACTGTAAATCCTTTTGGTAACTTTTATTCAATATCCCAAATGTCATCCCAGAGGAACACCAGATTGTATACATTGTATGCTGAACACAATATAATATAATACTGAACAACAAAACAGAAAACTAGCAGTGGGTTTTACAAATTTATTTCTAGTCTTTTAGGGGAGGTTTTTCTCTTTTGCTGGAAACTTACGTTACAGGTCTGTTGGTGACTGTGCATTTCAGACCAATGGTGACAATAAGTACAATATACATATATATAGAGATATATATATATAAAAAGTACAATTCTGGATTGCTTGGCTTTCTATAGATTGTTATATCAATGTGACAAATAAAGCATCTCTGTTGGCACGTGAACCTGCTTGTCAGCATTTGGCCTTTCAGTATGTACAATACTTTAAAAATCTGCAGTACACGCTGCCACTTCTCATTGAAACACATCATGAAACTAACAACCATTAACTCATCAATTTTCTTGGTTGGTTCAGAGACACAGAGATGCCACAAACAGAAGTGTCTATGAGGTAAGCAGTAAGAAATGTTCCTGAAATGTGGACAGAATCTATCCAGTCCTCCTGGGTCCTGCGACTGCTAGTAGCATTACACGGCTGTTGTCTTTAGGTAGGATCTTAACTGCAATTGCCCTCAAAATAAAGTTCTAATTCTGTTTTGGTTTAGCAGCATACAGGCAACTAGATTATTCTTCACCGTACAACATGGTTAGCTGGCTTACTTGAGATTTAGAGGTGTTGCTTTCTGTTTTTGTTTTAAATTAGCATTATGCTATAATTAACATCAACAAAAAACCCTAATATATCATAACAGATTAAACACACAAAATACTTAATTCCAGAAGATAACCTATCATACCGCATGATGAATCCTCTCTGGTGGAAAACATCAAAAGGCATATAAGAGTTATATTATAATGCACCTTTCATATAGCAAATGTGGCTAATAACACAGCTTAAAACTACTATGATAATAAACCCCAGATCAGAAAAAGAATCCACTTTATAAAAACGCATTAACAAAAGAACCTGACGTTACTCAATCTTCTGAAATGTTTGCTGTTTTAAAATAAGCACAAATTAGTTGCAAATCGCCGAGACCCATTCAGAATGTCCGATGCATTTCTGTTTGCAGTAAAACTATGAGGCATAGTGAACAAACATTAAAACCTGATCTAAACATGGTTAACTGAAGTATGAGGTATTGTGAAACAGGAACCTTTTTTGGAATAGAGCAGTAATCACATTAAGTAAAATTGATCACATAAAAAAATCTACCAAAAAAATGATGTCAATAATATAATTTTCTATGAGAAAATTTAAAACCTATAACATGGCAGTATAATGACATTGTATAAACAAAAAATGACCACAAAATAGCAGCAAAACACAATGACAAAGATACAGAAAAGCAATGTTAATTTTTTTTTTCAATTCATGCTGGGAATTTATCCATAGCAGCTCAACAGAAAATGTGGGAGCGTCTGCTCCTTTTTTTTCTCCTTTTTAAAAGTTTTCTTTTTTTTTCCTTTTTTCTTTTTTTTTACAATCAACACCTTAGCGGCAGTTTCTCACATACATTTTGCCATCACATTCTCCTCAAGCATCAACTTCAACAGCTATGTCCACGTCCCTTCAGCTACCTTCTACAATAATAGATACATAGCCAAGATGTGCAAATTTTCTATTTGTAGCTAAATTTAAAAAAAGGAAGGGGAAATACACTGGATTAAGATCTTTTTTTTTCAAGTACACCAATTGTACAGTTTTAACTATGGTCCTTTCTCGTGGTTAATGCTATTTTGAAAATATCTAGGCCAAATGTGTAACTATCTTAAAATGTCTTAAATCCTCAGGAATATGAACTTAAACTGTAATATTGAGGGTAAAAAGAATTTTTTTTCTTTGTTAGAATCAAGGGGGCGATTTATTTTACAAATTATACTGGCCTTTCTGAACATCCTCTGCAATAAATATTCTTTTTAGCCTCAACTATAAATTATACATTTTAGTGTTTAAAAGCCTTCAGTTGTACAACATCTAGAGACCACTCTCAAAATATGCGTTCTATAGGTAAACCTTTTAGGCTCCTAAATTTATATTAACAAAATGAATTGGCACAAAAAAAAAATCATCTAAATGTCTTTTCTATCAAAAAGTTCAGGAAGATATTCTGGCAATTTTGTGAATGAATTTCTCTGACTGGAATACAACCTTCAGGTGAAAAAAAAAGACCAAAAAACACACCTATCCTCAACACCATAGTTAAATGCACTTGCTTTGCAATTCCAAGTTTGCACACAAGCACTTTATATATATATATATATTTATATATATATTTATATATATAATTTCCAAACCATTCCATTTGAAAAAAAAAATTCCCACACACAAAAAAAGGAAGTATTTCCTATACCTAATGAACTGAAAGTGCTTTGAAATGGAATGGTTTTACAACCTTTTTTTTAAGAGATAAGCTGTGGATTCAACCTGGACATAAGTAGGCTGTGTATCTTTTGGGTTAAAACTAGTATGTTTTATGTATACACAGGTAACTATAAAAAATAGGAAGGTTACAAAAATATATTATGTCACTATTGCAATTTCTCTTTATTGTTGGAACATATGTTAACGCCTTTCTCCGGCCATGCTAAGGTGGAACTCTAGAAGGCTTATTATGCACAGGCAATCCACAGGCAGAGAAGATTAACATATAATAATGATGTATGCTAACATATACTAATGTAAAGATTACATTAACCATTTATAAGGTGAAGAGGCTAAACCTAAGAGAATAAAATAAACATTTGCAGATGACTTATAAAGTGACTAAATGCATAAGCAAGCAAGATAGAGAAAAGCCTAGAACTGCATTAAAGCTATGCTTTTTAAAAGGGAAAACGCACACACAAACCCAAAACACATAAAATCTATCTAAAAACACCCTCTTCTACTTTAAAAATGGTTGGCTTTTTTAATATGCAAGAAACAAATCTAATACTCCCCTGGTGATGTGTGTTCCTTGTAATGCCTAGTCTGTAACATATATGCATGCATACATACACATACGTATGCAGCACAAGTTCCTAGAGAGATCATGCAGATACTACTTTTTCTTTTTTTAAGACAGTTGGGGAATTAGGGAGGGTGGGTTGCCTGCTAAACTGATAAAGGGAAGGAAGGAATAGCAAGGAAAAAGAATGAATAACATTTTCCCTTCTGGTATAAAAAGTTCTGGAGAAAAGGTTTTCTGGGGAGATGTTGATACCAATTCCTTCTCAGATGCCCTTTTGTCATTTGCTGGAACAGCGAAGTAAATCCAATCACTGAAGTCCTCCTTAAATATTCACATCTCTAACATCAGTGGGTGTGCAGGAAAGATCAGCTTCCTCTTCAACAGTCTTTGTTTCTGAAGATACGTTGTGTTGTTGTGCCTGGCGAAGACTAGATTCAAGGAGAGATTCAATCTGTTCTTGGCAGGCTCGTAAACAATCCTGTAGATGTTTAAGAGAAAGGGGCAGGGGGAGGACAATAACATTTTCTTTAGAAATGCGGGGAACTATCATATTCTTCCGAACAAAGGGTTAAATACCACGGCTTCCGTCTATACAATGACATTTTTCCTTGCTCTCTTCTGTTAATGAGGAAAGGGGAATTCATTCCATTGGCAAATCTCATTCTGGCATTCTTCTAACTCAAAGGCCAATTTCATTGGAGACCGTTTTCAATAGTTATTGATACTATCTTTCTTGAAAAACTTTGGGCCAATTGGTTGAAGATGGTATGTAAAAGTACACACGTAGTATCTGTTGGTCGGTCGGTCGATCCACCCATGATATTTAACCATAGAAAGAGTTTGGCCATATATGTGATTTTGAAATATTGACTCAAGGCCGAAGACAGAGAAGTTAAGAAATCTATTTAATCAGCAGATCTTGCAAGCAACTCTAGCAGTTGGTTGCCACCATTCTAAATAAAGGAACAGTGCTTGCCTTCACTGCAGAATGGTTACTTCCTTTCTTTGAAAAAGAACTATACTGGTAGTGTTTTTTTCTGGTGTAAATAAAAAATATTAGAGAGCAGCATGGACAGATTTCATGCTTCTGGAAGATTTACTTTAAAAAAACAAAAGAGGAAGGTTGGGATGGAGCATAGGAGGAAACGAATGTAAAATACCAAGATAATTATCTTTATGCATTAAATATTATCTTTAAGCCATTCTATCTTAAAGTAAAAATATTATTAACATTTCAAAAGAAGAAAATGTTTTTTCCTGCAATTGATAAGTCAGAAGCTTTCAGAAATTTATTCCTAATCATACCCTAGCCTCCTGCAGATCCAAATTCATTCTGCTGCCTGTTTTAATACAGCAAACCTATAAGCAATAAGAAAATTATTCCAAGTGTTTGTGAATGAAAAACTGGAATCAAAATTAATAGGACAATAGCCATTGTGAAGATACAAGCAGGTAGGGGAAGTCCTTGACTTAAATCCAATCACTTGGCGACCGTTCAAAATTAGTCTCCCCAAAGCTCCCTACAACCTGTTTTTGAAGTTACGACAGCTACACTTCCTTTATGGTCACATGAATGGATTTTGGTGCTTGGCAACCGGCTTATCTTTACAGCCATTTGTAGTATCCTGCAGTCATGTGACTGCAATTTGCAACTTTTTCCTTTTTTGCCATTGGTCAAGGGGCTAGTTGTAAGCCAAGGACTTACAGCTTTGGGACAGCTTTGAGATTCAGCAGCACCAATGGGCCTATAGAACATCTCTGTTGAGATCCTTCTGTCTATATTAAGGTATATTAAGGTTCCTGGAAATCCTGAGAGGACCAAACAAGAAGACCAAATGTCTTCCTCAAGGAATCACCTGTGTATTTCAGTGTATGCATTTGATGGCCTAAGTTGCTTCCTTGTTCCTACAGAAGATCTGGAGCATCTCTGATAGAAATATGCATAATCAGTTAGAAATTAAACATAGCAAACAGCCACTAACAGGTATACACCTTTCTCAGTTACCACCACTGCGATAATCGTTATCTTAAATGCACAAAATAAAAACAACCGCACAGTAGTTTGCTCAACTTCCCTAGCTCCCTGTTTACTCTTGTTTCTAACAAACATTGTCTCAACATGTTTAACACTGTGCATTAAGAACTTTGAAGTTTTCTTTTGGGATTGCCTTTTCTGATTTAACCTATGACATGCACTAGCCCTTGTGGCGAACCCAGTCTTCCATGATAAATTGCCATCAAAAGTGTTAGGATGTGCATGACTGAAAATGAATGTTGCTTTCCTGAGATGGTGACCTGCCTGCTGTTTTCTTTCTTTTCTGTTTCAGTTCTGCCTACAGAGTCTTCTTGGGTGATCTACCAGCTTTTCACTGATTCTACTGCCATAAGAACTTTCTCTACCACATAGCATCGGGATAAAATAAGATTAAAAATTCAAGCTTACAATTCCCTGCAAGGCTCTTCTGAGAGAGAGGGAGGTTAATCCTACCTCTAAGCAGATCAGACCATCAGTTACAGCTCACTGAAAACAAATAACCCTTGACCTTTACTGATTTAAACTCTAGTGTAATATTTCCTCTTGACGGAGACTCAATATTTTAACTAGCAAAAAGAAAACACCTCATATCTTTAAGTCATTATGCCATACATGGTTTCTCTGCTCTTGGCTTTTCCCAATAAAGACTTGAAGATGGGATGTCCATTATATGAAATAACACTTTTGATCATATATATCCTTCTTTAAATACCAATAAATTTCCTCTCCAAAGAAAGTGTGAAGGGAAGACTTCCACCATATTCCCCCCCCCCACTTCTTTTGCTTTCACAAAGTCTGGGAAAGTTCTGAGGTTGCCTCAACCGTAACTATACGCCATATTCAGCAATTCCATTCGGGGAAAACAGGATACATATTTCTCTCATGGTTCTATTCCTGACTAATCAAGTGTGAAATGTTATCTTCCCAAGTTCTCTGTTGGAATTCAGTAGATTGTCTAAAATGAATATATATCCATATGATTGACAATGAAGAAAAAATTCCCAAACCTAAAGACCAGCTGCCAACTATAAATAATAGGGTGTCCAAGGCCTGTACCTTTCATGGTGTGTTCTACAGTTCAATACACTATCAAGAAATAAACTGTCCCTTTTTGGTTCTGCTCTCAGAAGTCAAACTGAAATACATTCTATCCCCCTGTACTTCAGGAAGCACTCCTACCTGTGCTTGGGCTAGGAAAAAAGAAAACAGCAGTCTATAGAGGTGGCCCTCATTTAATAACCCTTGTCAGGACAATCTGAACTTGCAATGGGGTGGAGGGGGTGAACAAGTAATTTCTGGCTGTTGCAGTGCCATGATTACAACCTAGGTGCTAGGCACCGTTCTCATGATTATGATGTCACAGCATCCTACAGTGATATGATTGCCATTTGTGAGGTTCCATGCCAACTTCCCACAAGCAGTCTATGAGAAGCTTGGAGGAAGTTGAAAGTTGCAACTACATGAGGTTCTTGCTTAATATCTAGTGTGGATCTCACTTAAAACGATAACTGGGGACAGTTGTTGCTAAGTGGTTCAGTCATCACAGTTTATAACCATTTTGCTTAGCTACAGAAATTCTGGTCCCAACTACCATTTTAAAGCAAGGTCTACCTGTGATATAGATAAATTCCAATCTTCCTTTGGAGCTTGAATTGGGGATGAGAGAAAGATCATCAGTTCAAACTTTGTTCCTTTTATTTATGGCTTAAATCTGGATTCAGCCCAATAAGGAATCTTGGAAGTAGCAAGCTAATACTGCAACTTATTTTCTTCCAAGCCATCATAAAGTAAAACACAAGATGCCCTCTGAATTTTTCTACATATAAGGAAACGTGGAGGACAAGAGTGGTAGAGGGCCATATCTAAATGTTTTATCTAATGGAAAAGGTATTGGATATCTGGGGAAATAAAAGCAGATGACAGAATACAAATTATTGGCTGGCAGAGGCAACTTCAGAGGCTATGTCTATGGAATCCCCTTTTATATATTATACCAGCCCATAACCCAGCGCTGCCCGGGTATTTATTTATCCCATCAAAGTGCAAAATTGACTGTCCTCCCTCTTTCCATTAATGTCTCCGCAATTCCTGAAGAGGCAATGGCAAGAGCTACTTCTCTCTGAACCCTGATTTCAGCAACAAATTAGTTTAAAATGTTTAACTAATTTGTTAAGCATCAAGAAATGTCAACTCATATGTGATCTGTGTGAAGTACATCATGTCGGTCTCATAATGGTGCAGGCAGGTGCCGTTACAAACACTACCTTGTGGAGTACTGTGAAGCCGTTACCATGGCAACTCCACTGCACTGTAGGCTGTATCTTCACAGAACACACACCCTGAGGGGTGTTAGGGGATCTTACCCCAACAGTATTTGCTTCCAGAGAGTAAGCCATCTGTGTACCAAGTTTGATTGAAATTGCTCAAGGTGTTCCAGAGTTATGCTGAAACACACACATACACATCCATTTTTATAACTATAGATAGAAGATTAAATTAAGCCAGAGCTATATTAAGGCAATAATATAACCACCAATAACCACTATTGCACCACAAGAGCCATGCTGTACTGCAGTCAAATTCTGCTGACCGCTGACCAGCAATTCAGCAGTTTGATTCTAACCAGCTCAAAGTTGACTTAGCCTTACACTGAGGTTGGTAACATGAGGACCCCGATTGTTGGGGGCAATATGCTGACTCTGTAAACCTCTTAAAGGGGGCTGTAAAGCACTATGAAGTGGTATAAAAGTGCTATTGCTATAATTAAAATTGTTAATCCCTGCTTCTGCTAATGAAGAAAGCAATATATGAGAGTATACTATTCTAACCAGAAACTGTTTTTTTGAAAGATCATATTTTAATGGATTTCTAGCTGTTAAATATTTTACCTGTTAAATTGTATAAATGCTGTAGTGTTAACAATAATTCTCTTTGGGATCATAATTTATTAGAGGGCTCTTCTATTGCTGAATTGCATTATCAGTTCTGTGTACTGATTATTTTTATATGATTTTATTATGTGTTTGTGTTATCAATTAGTCTTGTTTTTAATTTGTCTAAGCTGCCCAAAGTCTCAATAAAATAATCTTCAACTTCGCCTTCATGACCATAGTATCTGATTAAGATCCTGAGCATGGGGCACAGAAAGAGTGGCTGTACTGTCATGCTTCTTCCTCCGTACTGTGGCATGAAAGGAGAGATTTCAAGCAGCAACATCGTACGGTAACTTAAACACTTGTAGGCTTAATGCTTTTTTTAAGCCAGTCCTGAGCTAGCCTCAAATTAGCTTGCTACTTTCACTAGTTTAAAAGATGAACATACTTAGGTAAAAACAGAAAAACATCAACAGGCAGCTTTAACATTTATTGTCTATTTGGAATATAAACAAAATGTTCTATGGTTTGAGGAAGGCTGACAAACTCCAATTTATTAATAAACAACACAGAAACCTGATCAAACTGACTTTTGCCTGACATTTATCTGAAGGTGTGAAAATGGCCTAAGGATGAGGCAAGAAGCCAAATCGATGGGAGACAGTTCAAGAGACCTCACTATGGTTATTGGACTTCTAATTACCTCAAATAAAAGCAAAATGGGTATGGGTTGGAGTCCTAACAATATAAGTATGAACCATAAAGGAATTCCAATCAGATGCTATTACATAGTATATTTTTTGTAATTAAAAGGAAATGTTTAATTACAAAACCCTCAAATCCTTAACCATCAATCCTAAATAATAGCTAGAAATATATTTCAAATTGTTCAAATGGAACTACTTGACGAATGCAGCATTCTGAAGTTCTTACTCAGAGTTTTTATGGCACAGCTATGTGATAATTGTATTACATTTGTTAAAGACCAAAATAAAGATTGCCCAAATGTTATGCCAGAAATAAATACACACACACGCACACACTTTAGAGACTATATTAACTCATATTCTACCATTTCTAATTCATCCTATATTAACCTAAATAAGGAATCATAAGAAAATCATCAAGAAACAAATGAGATCATCCTGTCAGTTTAAAGTCCTGCCACATAACTTCTAAATTATCATGAACTGGGTCCCAAAATGTATGAATTTTGAGAAAACTGCTATTGCTTTTTATAAAGGCTTGGGTCTAGATTAAGCAGATTTGCACAGCACTGTGAAAACTGAAAGGATTGTGGTGCTTGAAATGTAACACATCTGGGTCCACCAGGTTGGAGAAGGCTGTTCTCATGTGCCTAGGCTAGGGCATAGTTAAGAAATAAAAATCACTGGATTTAGTTTTTCCTTTTTTATAAGAATAACATGGCATTCTAGCCTAAAATTAAAACAGCTTTTCTGTGAGTAGCACACCTTTCCAGGTAAAGTACAAAACACCTTCCTCAGGACAAATGAAATCCATAGACTGAGGCCCTTTGTTCTCACCGATAAAGCTCTTCTTTGAAAAGGTAGCTTTGCCCTTGATCACGTCATACGGAAAAGCACTGTTACACCTAGTCAGAAACACATCATGTGACAGGATCTAATACAAACGTAGGAATGAAGCATGGTTAAATATGATTTTCTTTTGAATTCAAGATAAGAGTCTGAAAGGCCAGATGGAATTTTGAGAACATGCGTCAAGGCAAAATGGCTTCTACTGATCACATAGTTGTTCACAAAATGACTGCCATATGGTAGGCATGGCCAATCCCAAAACAGTCACTGCTCAGAAAGTGAATTAGACCCCTGCAAGATGCTCTCCGCCATCCTACTGAAACTTTGTAACATCATCATGACTCCACAGCACTTCTCAATAGGCTAGCTTCTCATTATATTTTACTAGAAAAACATTTTTAAAAAGTCACCATGGAAAGGATTTTAGCAGGCATTTCAGATTCCAGCAGTTAACAGTGGTCTCTACAGGCACCATGTTGCTTACTGTGCTATTACCAATATAGAAAATTAGCAGAAATCATTTCTGCTAATTTTCCAGGAAAGGAAAAAACTAAACTAAACTGAACTGAACTGCCTGAGTTGCTAGAACAATTTTGCTCTCTTATCTGAAGATTTCGGGCAGCCCAAGATTTCCACAGCAAATTCACACAGTTAAAAAATGTCTACGATATGT